>CM034349.1:5834755-5917304 GCA_019925275.1 Mytilus edulis
GCCATAGCATGTATATGCTTCTTGCAAATAAAGTATTCATTCATTCATTCATTCATTCATTCAATATTTAGGCCATCTTCCACATTTTTTTTAGAATTAGGCTAGCATGTTAATATTTAGGCTATCTTCCCTATTTTATTACAATTAGGCTGGCATGTTAATATTTAGTTCATCTTCCCAATTTAATTAGTAAGAGGCTGGCATGTTAATATTGAGGTCATCTTCCACATTTTATTACAATTAGGCTGGCATGTTAATATTCAGGCCTTCTTCCACATTTTATTACTAAGAGCCTGACATGTTAATATTTAGGCCATCTTCCCCATTTTATTACTATGAGGCTAGCATGTTAATATTTAGGCCATCTTCCCCATTTTATTACTATGAGGCTAGCATGTTAATATTTAGGCCATCTTCCACATTTTATTACAATTAGGCTGGCATGTTAATATTTAGGTCATCTTCCCCATTTAATTAGTAAGAGGCTAGCATGTTAATATTTAGGACATCTTCCCCATTTTATTACAAATAGGCTAGCATGTTAGTATTTAGGCCATCTTCCCCATTTTATTACAATTAGGCTGGCATGTTAATATTGAGGTCATCTTCCCCATTTAATTAGTAAGAGGCTGACATGTTAATATTTAGGACATCTTCCCCATTTTATTACAAATAGGCCGGCATGTTAATATTTAGGCCATCTTTCACATTTTTTTAGAATTAGGCTAGCATGTTAATATTTAGGCTATCTTCCCTATTTTATTACAATTAGGCTGGCATGTTAATATTTAGGTCATCTTCCCCATTTAATTAGTAAGAGGCTAGCATGTTAATATTTAGGACATCTTCCCCATTTTATTACAAATAGGCTAGCATGTTAGTATTTAGGCCATCTTCCCCATTTTATTACAATTAGGCTGGCATGTTAATATTTAGGTCATCTTCCTAATTTTATTACAAATAGGTTAGCATGTTAATATTTAGGACATCTTCCCCATTTAATAATAACTAAGAGGCTGACGTATTGATATCTGAAGCTTAATTGTTTGTGATACTACTAAGCTAGATAGCAATAATTTGGAATCTCCGGAGAATTGCCATATGATAAGGAATAGATGTGAAAAAGTAGGTTTTTCCTAGTAAGACAAAGCAAATCTTTTTTATTATTCCATTGTCTGTCATAAATATATCCACATGATAATTCAAGCAATAAATTTTCTCTTGACATAGTCATTAAGTTTCCTTGAAAACAGATATATATATATATATATTTAAAAGGAGTATTTCTACAGCAGTAAAACTAAGTTATTAAACTGTTGTCAGGTTTAATTAATAGCATTATTTCTTCCTAAGAACCCCAGTTGAATGAATTGTTATTTTGCTTGTATGATTGTTGCGATATGCAAATATGAATAATAGGTATGATTGCCAATGAGACAACTTTCCACCACAGTTCAATAGATGTAAAAGTTGGCAACTAAAGGTCACCATAAAGTGTTGGTACAGTATTTTCCCCAAGCTGAGGCAGAGAGACTGATGCATACATAGCACAATGTTCAGAGATTGTCAGTTTTCATTGAACATTGTGGGTGCACAGAATGAAATGGAAGGTTATTAACAGTTTAAATATCAGCTTAGAAGAAATACATGTTAATGTTGCTATATTTTCTTGAACTTAAAGTTGTATATGAATGTGATAGGATTTCACAAATATGTATGAGGAATTAAAGAATATCTAAACAGTGCATTCATAGTGTAATACATGTTGTAACAATCCTTCATTAAATGAATCAATCAAACTTTGAACTTTCTCAATGTGGTTTTTTGTCCTTTCTTCAGGGCAAGGTATTTTCTGCACATATTATCTTTAGTGTTACATAATATATAAGTATTGTTTAGGCCTTTCAGGTCTTGGATTCATATTGCATAAAGACAGCTATACAGTGATTCTAAACAATAAATTAAAAAAATGTCACCTTTTGATTGCATTCAATACAAGAACAAAGTGCCATCCTATTACTTTATAATAATCAGATGCTCTTTTCCCATTTGTAAAATATAGTTTAATTTGCTACAGGTAAATCTGGTTTTCCATTAGAGTAATTACTTATACAATGCCGTAATGAAATGAGAAATGTACCCTCAAACTACATATCGTGGTAATAATTATACAAATCACGTCAAAATCAAACATTATATCATTTAATTTCTATTGATCTAGAAATTACCATTCCCAGATGTGTACTTCATTTATAACATCTACACACAGTTAAATTGTGTGTCGTGCATTTACATGCTTTCATACTTCATTGGTACTTGGGGAAATCATCAGGAGTACATGTGATCAGTGTGTCACATGTTGAATATAAATGGCCAGGAGTATGATACAAGGTGTAATACCACCGTTTGTTTCCCCTATTTAAGTCTTTTTTAAATTTACACTTTTCTAAACATTGTGCAGAATTTAATTTTGTTTCAAAAAAAGACATACTTGGCATGTTTTATTGTGTTTATCCTGTCCAGTACTACAGACAAAATTTCACATAAAGTGTCATTGCATATAAGAAATAAACCATCACTAGAAGTTATCCAATCAAATGTTCACCCTTTTTTATCCTGTGTACAAGCTTTATAAGTAACCATGTAACCTCAATTACCAAAATATTCTATAGAAACACCAAATAAAAAAATGGTGTTTTGAATTGCACAAGATATAATTTACGACTAAAATATTTTACTGCAATGAAATATAGGATTAATTTCCTTTAACTGTCAAATTCAAGGGAAAAATTTTTTTCAACCCTTTTTCATATATATGCAACCTAAAGTGACATACTATGAGTTGATAAACATCTCGAAACAAATTATATGAAGAATCAAGAGAACTCCTATTTCCTAACAAATTTGTAAATGCTAACATCTCCAAAACAAGTGCATGGGCATTTATTTGTTTCTGGCTTCATATTACTTGCAATGATTTTTTCTAAATATATCATACCCAAATGAGAACTAGGTAGTTTTTCGTCTCACCTTTGAACGACCTTAAGGTATTATTGGAGTCTTTTGTAATCAAGGATAGTAAAACAACAGAAGACAAGATACAGGTTTAAATTTTCAATCAAAACAGACAATTTATTATCAGCAATGCAATTTACTACTAAGAATTTTCATTAAATGAACAAATTTTGTGATCATATAGTTACTAATACTTTTACAAAGATAGAATATTATTGCTGTTTATAAAGATAAAATATAATTGCTATTTTCAAAGATTTATAAATTATCGTAGTTCATCTCAACGACATTGATTGTCCAGCCAAAGAGCAAGAAAAGCAATCAAGTTTAGATGACCAATGATAATCTGTTTATCGCTATTTTAACTATCATGACGTTGTTAATTTCATTCATTCATGATTTATTTATTTTAATTTATTGTAGATTGGGAAACAAGTTATTGCAACTTCTTAGAAATCCTTCCCACTTTGCAGGTGTGAGTACTGCCTTGAAGTGGCATAATCCTGTTCCTTTTCAAATTCTACCAGGGTGTCTTTTACATGCAAGAGATATGGCTCTCTCTTAACCCAGGTCATCCATTTATCCTCCTCTTCGGACAGACTATAGTTGCTTCTCAAGATCAGACTTGCAAATGGTGTCAAGGGAAAAGAAAAAACACAAAGAAAACTAATTTTTCATTTCCATTGTGAAAGGATTTTACAAAACTGATTGTCTCAAAGTATTGTCATTTTGGGCTCTTGTGGAGAGTTGTCTCATTGGAAATCATTCCACATCTTCTTTTTTTTTATATTTCAAATTTTTACCATTTTGTTTTCCTTCTATTCATATAATGATACTTTTTCTACGAATAATATAAACAAAATGTGTCCTTTCTCTACACAACATGAGAAAACAAGCTTAGCAAACTATAACTTTGATTATATTTTTGAACTTGTCACAATTTATATTACATATTGGCAAAATTCCCCATTTCCATTCTCAATTTTTAAAGAATCAAAAAGTTCAATCATTTTTCATTTATATTCCCAAACTTCCTTAAACAAATAAATAGTTAGAAAACCTTTGTTGCAGGACTAATTATCTATTTTTACTAAATTAGTTAACTAAATTCATCGGGGTTGAGAAAACTTGTCATAAATAAATTAAATTGAATTAAACCAATATAACTTTTCAATGTATGTGCATAAAAATAAGATGCTCATTTTAATTAAACAGGGTCTATTAAGATAAATAATCAATAAACTGTAACATAAGCAGAGTTGGGGTAATTGTAATTGTAATCGTTAATCAGCTGTAATTGATTACAATTTTTCAAGTAATCAGTGTAATCATTAATCAGCCTCTAATCTGATTACATGTAATTTAATTTAATCAATTACTTTTCAAAATACCCTGTAATCCTGATTACTTTATGATTACATTCTGATTACAATTAAAAAAATCTAAATCAGTGTTTATGTCAAGAAATGAACCTTTTTGTTATTTATATTTACTAAATATTTTACCTGTTAAATTCTTTTTGTTTACTTTAAGCATGCTAATTGATTTGCATACTAATCATCAAAAAAATAAACTGTTACAGTATTGAAAATTCATCATTAGCCAAAGCAGAGACATATACTACCTGACTATAATTATATGTCTCTGGCCTTTAAAAAGAGATATTGTATATATATCCACAATTTACATATGTACATATATATATATATATATATTTGATAATAACTTTTACATTCAAGTAAGACTTTATTTTATAAACCCTGAATTATATTTTTTTTGTTAAAATTGTTATTGTTGTCAACTTTGAATTGACAGGTAGGAGAACAATTGAGGTTTGTTTTTATTGCAATTACCAATTTAGCATAGCTGTAGGGCAATACATATGATAAAAGATAAAATTTATCTAATTAGCACAAACTAAATAAAAATTGAACAAACATTTTGTTTAAATAAACAAATTTTGGTATGGATTTAATTGGACTGGACATATGTAAAATGCAATGATTTCCGTACTTATATTTTATTTACAACTTCATTTAACAATTCTATTTGAATTTAAATACCCTTAAAAGAGTCATTAAACAACTTCATGTTTTACATTGTAATTATATTTGCTTCAGTCTTGAATAACTTGAGAATCTTAAAAGCACATCCTTGCTATTACCAACACTGTTTAAGTTCTCATTTCATTCATAATACTTGGTATGCATACCATTGCTTTTGCATAATTTTATGGGGACTACAAACCATCGCTTAAAAAGTAGTCCAACGAAAAAGAGAATTTCTCCATGATTTTACTGTTTACTGGAAATAGGTTTCTAAAGTAGCAATTGCATCTAGAACAGTCATTGCCAATCAGAGATATTTTTTTACGAATTTAAAAAATTGTGTAAGATTCTTAATACATGTTTACACATGTACATTGTATAAGCTAATTAAACACTTGCATATATATGAAGTTCACATCACAAGAAGGTTTCATATTAAATAAATTTTTAAAAATAAAATCCTCCCACCCACCCCATTTTTTTCAAAACTTTGAATGAAAATCTACTAATTAATTTTAGTTGGCCTAATTAAAAAAATCCTTTCTCAGAATTGCTATACTAGCTATATTAAACATTTATTCATTAACACCATCCAAAATGTTATTTTCTTATTCATTGTAATCAGATGTAATCATGATTACTTTGCCAATGTAATCATTAATTTAATCAGATATTTTTAGAAATGATGTAATCGTTAATTTAATTTAATCGTACAATTGACAAAGTAATTGTAATTTAATCAATTACATTGAAAGTAATCGGACCCATCTCAGAACATAAGTCACTGGGCCAGAGATGATAAAACTCACAAGAGCCCCAAATAGAGACCAAACATCACATTAATTCACATTGGAGCAAATTAGTTGGTTTTTTTTTTGTCCTGTTCTGTGACAATTTAAATATGCAAGAGTAGATACTTTTAGCACATTAGTTTTATTTTTAGTGTTGGTCTGTGACAATTTGATTTTTTTTAAATTTTTCAATTGTAAGACTATATACTTTCATATAACATTGGCATTTTATGTAGAAATGCTTTTCATATGACAAAACAGACATTGCCATTTTATGTAGAAAATGCTAACTATTAGTCTATAATATATCTTTCTATGCATCCCTACTCTGTTCTGTTGCAACTTTGTTGACAATGTCATATTACATGTTGTTGTATGACGTCAGAAGAGTAAAATTTCAATATTTATTTCAGATGTGAAATACAGTTTTTATTTGACTAAGAAATCATAGAATATGTAACAAACTCCAACAAACATACTGGTAATGAAATATCAGTGGTATTCTCCTACCGTAAAATTGAATGGTGCTAATAAAGTCATTATTGAACTGATTGAATTTAAACAGTTCTACTACGGTTCAGAAAGGCGTCCTATATAAAGTGGATATACACTCAATTGTATTGAATTATTATTTTTATTTTTTATTTTGTGCTCGGTAATAAAATGATAGAATATGAAGCCAATCAACTACACATAGGACAGTTCCCACATTTTTTAACTTGTCTGCAGAGAATTTTATCTTCATGCTGATTGATTGACAGTTGATGACATTTGATGTCAATATTTGAATCAGCATAAATGTAATGATTTTTAGAAGTCCTTTATTTAGTAGTACATACAAAGGAAGCATAAGAAAGTGGCTTCCAGTTTATGATGAATATTAAATGACTTTGTCTGGAATTATCAACACAGGTCAAATTTTAAATCCTGATTATTGAATAAAATTTTTAAACTGTTTACCGAGTTCGACAGACTGCTGTGTCAACTTTGGATTTAAACAAATGCATTCTATCAATGATGATGTTTAATATAGAATTAAAATTCAGTATTACAGACAATGGTAACATTGTATCTGAGAATTAATTATTGTTTAAAGTTTTATTCCGATTTAAAGACGAGAAATGAACATTTGTCAAAATAAATTTGATCTACATATCAGCAGCTGTATTTAATGGATGCATGTTTCATTAATGTAATAAGTTTAAAGTGGCCATTCACATTCAGTGAGTGATTAAACTAGAACTTTACTACCCTACAGCTTTGCTTAATTCATCATTGGTGATGTGGTGACCTTCTAGCATGAGCACAGAGCCATTTTCAGTCCCAAACTAACTTTTCTGTGCATACATGTAATCTGTTTTAAAAGGTCAATGTTTTAAACAAATTTTTTTTTTTTTAAATCAGATGGCACAATGATAAATAAAAATGTCAGAAATTGACAAGAATTAAATTTTTCAGTTTATTTTTAGAATTTAATGCTTTCATTCTAATATTATTATAGGGAACCCCTGACAATGATCTAACTCTAGAATGTGACACATCATACTCTAATAATGCAGCCATACCAATTCTAGGCAACTAAGTTTTTTAGTATCACAATTTAGTCCTGGACATCACATGGACAAAGCATTTAATACTATCACAAGAACCAAAGGTCAAGGATAAGGTCACAGTGACCTAACTCCTAACATAATACATTGACTTCCCATTTTGCATTTGCATACCAAGTCTGTTCAACCTTAGTTCCACAGAACAACAGTAATGCCCATATAGCAATCAGACTAGATTTACCATAATAGAGGTCAGAAGTCAAAGTCAAGGTCAGTGATCTGATATTGAAATTTGACACACCAGCTTCCCATGATGCATCTGCATACCTAGTTTGATCAAACTTAGTTCTAAAGTACAACATTTACTCCCTAGACATGGTGCGGGATAGACAGATGGACAGACAGACTGTCAGATGAACAATATTTGATATGTGAAATAAGTACTGTGTTTATGTAACAACAAGGAGTTTAACCCAATTTTTAAGTTGCTGTATTGTACTGTGGCCAAGCATTTAAAATGAGCCAGTGTACAGTTTTGTTTCAATTAGAATGAACAATTTTTCAACTTTGACACCAATGATGCCTGATCACAGATTGAAAATAGATTTCACTTCTTTTGTACACATTTACACACACTAGCTTAATTAAAACATAGAACTAAATCAGTACTCAAGATGTACCTCTGGAATTCAATTGAATTGCTGACAACAAAATTAAAAAAAAAAGAAAAAATAATAATAATCGACTGCAGGAGACTTAGAATTCAGTTTCCTCCAGCAGCAAGTAATTTTTCTACCAGTTTTATCTTATCTAGATAAGGCTGTTATTCAAGCCAAGATTGACTAGCCCAGAACCACCTGTAAAATATCTAGTTAAAACAAAAACCATTGACACTGAAAACAGTATTTGACAAATAATATAAACTTTCTAACCTTATAACTCCTCTAAACTGGTTCCTTGGAGGATGATCTGGTACCCAGAATAATCCAAAGCACCGACTTATCTTCTGTAACACAGCATAATCATTCTTATCCTTCTGATGGTAAAATATTACAAAGTTGGGTCTGAAAATAAACAGTACAATATATATAAGTGCCAATATGTCATGGACATGAATTCAAATCCAACTGAGACAAGAACAAACCCCATTATATTTGTAGATCTAACATTGAAGGAATAAATTTGACATAGAGACATATATAAGACATGAGTATAATAATTAGTTGTAACATATTTTTATGTAAAAAGAAGAGGATGTCCAAATGCCTTTAAGTTTGCCAGCATTACTAGTTTTTTACTGAATGGCATGTTGAAAGTCAGTGAAGTCTGGGTAGTACTCAACACAACATATGTGACAGGAATTTTCTGTTCAATAATTCTGTAAATTACTTATTTTTGATAAACTACTGATTTACATACTGTTAATTCTGAAATAGAATGTCAAGGTCAGTATGAAGTGCTGCAGTTAATTGTTTACTTTACCTTATCATTAACAATTCTATTATTTCATATGATCTAACAGAAATTTTTATAAACTACTGATTTATATCTTTAAAAAGTAAATAATTAGCAAATTACAAAAATGTATTATGTGAAGCATGAAGCACTTTCTGGAGCATGTGATTAAAAACTGAAAACAAATGAATTAAAATGAATTTTATATATTTTTTTTAAATTTTCAATGATAATGAACTAAAGTTTAGCTCATTTGAGTTCCTTTTCATGCCATTATCATTTTATTCATCAGCATTTTAAACACTAAAATCATCTGATTTCAATTAAGATGAATATATATATGTATATATGAAATATCTAGATAATAGTCATTTTTCTTTGATCTTTCTGACATGGGCGTTTGACTGTTTTGTAAAATGATACTATATATACATAATAAATAATGGAATATCTCTAAAAAAAAACGTGTAAAAATAAAACCCCAATAAATATTTTATATACCTTTCATCAGTATGATGTAAATAATTCTTATGGTTTTTGAAATATTTATTAATGCATGAATTTATTTTTCCCAATTTTGAAATTTTGTTTTTGGTATTGTTACCTTTTGGAAATTTTGGTATTGTTACCTTTACTTTTCTAGGAGTATATTAAAGTTAAAGTTCAAAGGTCATATTGTCGATGAAAAGTGTGTGATCACTAATGACACATGACCTCAGGCAGTACCTCACCATTATTCATTTATAAACCTTAAAGTAGGTCATTATCTAGAGGCATGAGGGAAAAAGTCCATCATTCTTTGAAAGTATATCATCCTTAATGTAACACCATGTCTGTGTATAACTCATATAATGCATCCATAGTGCTGTGATGTCTTTTTGCATTGAAAGGGATATACATTTGACTTTTGTAGAGCACCAGTTTAGTAAATATAAATGGATACCAGTAGTAACAAAGTTGTCTCATTGGAAATCATGTGACATCTACTTATTATTCAGCTGTTCTTCATTTTTGAAAACAGATTCACTTATTTGTCTGTTCTAAACATCCATACATTCCTTTTCAAGCATATAGAGGAATACACTTGTGGCTTGGCTATAATGGCTTTCACTTTTGTAGAGCAGCAATTAAGTAAATATAAATGGATAGTTGTCTCATTGGAAGTTATACCACCTTATTTTTATATTGTAATAGTTTACTAGTACATGTAGCTGTTTTTCATTTTTAAAAACCCAGACACTTAAAGGGGTCGGTCAATTATTATTGTAGCCAGTCAGACATTTTTACTTCACTTATGCTCAACATTCTAAATGCAGATTTCCTACAGATCATATGTAACCTTTGATGATAACTTTATGAGATTTAACATTAAATGTTCTAGTGTTAATTCCCATCTTAACACCAGTATCGAGGTTTCACTCTTTATCTTGAGTATTGAGAAGAAGAGGTGGTTTACACACTAACAATGAATATTATATTGACTGGTGAATGTTGCATGAAACCATCACTAATATTGTCAACCATTTTTATTCTTACTTTGAGTCTGCCAGTATGGGTACTTTTAGTACTGGGTCTTGTATACAGTTCTGTAAATGTTCTAGTGTAAATTCTTCACTGTTTTCAATGAAACTTTGTATTAAGGCATCATATTTTTCTGAACTCAAAGCATCCATGTTTTTTAATGTCATATCGCCTTCTCTAAAAGAAAGAAATATCATAATTATATCATTACTTTCATATTAACTTTTAGGGACATTAAAAAAGAAATCCTTTAATAAGAAAAAATTCTACAAAATCTATTAGCATGTAAATAATGTTTTTCAAAATAACTTCATTGACTGAAATACATTTGACAAATATTTCTTCTTAAAGTCCAATAGATGTTGTATGAGTGCCAATGAGACAATTCTCCATCCAAGTCACAATTTATAAAAGTAAACCATTATAGAACAAAGTACGGTCTTCATGACTGTTACTGTGGCACTAACATATTCTTGTGTTATGACAGATGAATACAATCAAGAAAAATAACCGACAAATCAAAACGCTTGGGAGTAGGGTACACATTGCTTTTTCATTGAATTCTGAACTTAAAATTTCAAATAGGATTTATAATTTGAACCAAACATTTATAAAATTACTACATCATTGGCGTACACTTTTGTTTTTAGAGAGGATCTAGGTTAAACCAAAAAAGCTTAACTTGACTCATAAACATTGTTATAGTATTACATGTATCATTATTGTTGGATTGCTTATCATTAAATTCTTTGTTGACAAGATTAAGTAATTTGTTAGATTTTGCTTTTCTTTTTATGTTTTTTTTTGTTTTATGTTCCTAAACCATTCAAGAAATTTTACAGACTTCCAGAGAAAGATTTTTATGGCAGTGAACCAGCCCCCACCCTTTATGGAGGTAAATATATTGAAAATGCAAAGACTTTTATCATGTCAAACTCCTAACCATGCATAGCTTCCCTCCCCTTTCAAAATCTTGGATCCTCCTCTTATTTATATAGCATTGTTTTCAATTGCATGTCTTTTCTTGCCAAATCTGCTAACTTGAAGATATGTATTTTTTCATTACTTGAAATCACCAAAATAACTCAACATAATAAATGATAAGGTGCATTCCACTGTGTTTTACATGGTTTATATATGGTTTTTAAAAAAGAACATTGGTTTTTTTTCCTTTTTGTAACTGTCAATGACATCTGAATATGACAATTTTGAACTGTTAGTATTAAAGAAAGAAAAATCCATACATAGCATGTGCAATTTTCAAGACTAAACTTAGCAGCAGTTAATATGTTTGGGAAATGAAATTATACAAGGTACCCTTTAATGAAAATGATACATAATGTCTTTTTTATGCATTTGAAATAAAATGTAAACTGACAGTAAAATTCCAATGATTCTAGAATAAGATGAATTACAAAATTAAGATGTCTTGTAACAGAAATTTAAAATCATTGAGAATCTATTGCGATGCAGTTAACAGCTATGATATCAAACCCTGTTTTAGTCGTTCTTAAAATGTGTGAGTATATGCACAGGATAATATGAGTAAAATCAATTCATTTAACACTGTTCTGCATAAAGAGGAAAAGTAACTGAACCAATGATAGAAATAAAACATCAATTCTATTTGACAAATTCATTTAGCAAGAAAATATGTTAATCTGACAGGTGCTCCTAACCAGAGACCAATTAAAATAAATTTCTTTCTAAATTTCTGTTGAAAGCCCTAGGGACCAATATGTTGGAAGCAATATTGTTGTCAATTTGATAGGAACAAGATAATATTGATCTAATATAACTGATTATTATTAAAGGATGGAGAAATGTTATAAGTGTAGATTCACACTTTTCTATATAATATTAATCATTACAATCTCCAAGGAAATATCTCTATTTAACATGCAAACATTTTTTTATGTTATTCTGAAATTTTATTTCTTTTCTATTGTAGTTTCAATTTATTAAACATGTGAAAATGGCATAAAACTATTTTTTTATTGACAAAAGAAGTATTAATAACTTGTAATATCAATATTAATTGATTTCTTAATCTTCATTATGAAATGCTGTTTTTTATATTATAACATGTATAACCGGAACAAATTAAAAAATATTGGGATTTTTTTTTATTATTGACATTTTTTTTATTATTATTATTTTTGCCACTAATATTGGTTAAAGATAATTATAATTCCAAGTAATTCTTTTCTATGAAAACGATTAAAAAAAACTACTGATTTGTTTTCTATAATTGCCACTGGTAATTATATTATGAATATTCATGAATATGCAAATGATATCAATTACCAGGTATCTAATTATAGTGCATATTGGTGTTTTTTTATTACAGAATATAGCAGTAAAATAATAAGCATGTATTTTTGTTGCTGCGGCGTTTTACGTTTCCGCAAATTGGCATTACTTTTCCGGGAAAAAAAGATGACGTTTCCGGAAAAAAAAATATCTTACTTTTCTGGAAAAAAAGTAACTATTCCGGAAGAAATAAATTATTGCTTTTCCGCAAATAATTGAGGAATATCTGTTGATCGAAAGCAAAGCCATAATTAATATAAAATAAATATTAAGTAAGTCAAAGTTCATCATAACATGCAAGTAAAATTCATCATTTAAATCTATGAAAACGTATGTTCAAAAGTCAGCACTAATCAGAAATATCTTGATATGAGTTCATAAGTCAGTTCTGGCAGAATATTTGTAGCCAAAACGCCGCACAAAGTCCACAGTAGTACATTCACCGTTTACAAGTTTTGTATTTTGTTCAAGGAGGAAGTCCATCTAATGATCTTCTCCTTTTCACATTTCCAAACGCATGCTTTTACAGTTAGAGTTTTCATCTTTATGTAAGATGTTGTTTGCAGTTTCAATAACACATCGATAAAAACAAAAATGTTAGGATGGCTAGCGTAAAACTGCTCGTTCAAGTGGGCATGAAAAGACTCAGCACTATTCGTGTTTTCGTAACAGCAGTATGCATTATACATTCAAAGTCATTACGAACTGCCTCGGGCTGGAGAGTTATTCTTCAGGTAGTGCACACATCAATAAGCCGATCCAACAGTTTCGTGTTACATTCCTCGGATTTAAGTGGAAGTAACAGAAGTAGCGCAAATACAAGACGAATGTAGTTACCATTTTTACATCCATGTATCGAATAAACTGAGTTGGAAGAAGAATTTCGGACAGGATTAAATTGTGCCATCTATGAAAATATCAGTCATTTCATTACATAGACATACCAAGTTGGTGAAACATGAAAGTATAACGATTCCTGAATCAAAATCATTGACTAATTAAAAGTGAAAATAAGTTTCAGTTTTGTTAGTGTTCAAATCTATTTGTCTTAATGTCTCGTGAATTTCTAATCTACATTTAGGTAATTTTGGAAACTGCTTTCGCCTGTCTCTGTATAAGGACATAGGAACATTTTTCAAGTCAATATATATTCAAATATTTATAATTTACCAGGTAAATTTCCGGAAAAGTAATAAATACAAATTGCGGAAACGTATACTTTAAATTTGTGGAAACGTAGCATTGGGACTTTGAAAAATTAGCGGAAATGCAATACGCCCAGTTTGCTGCTGTGACGTTCAGTATAATGACATTGACCTAATCTTACCAATAATTACCCATAATGCATCTGCACACTTAGTAGCCAGAGAAAACAGTTATGTCCCAAACACAAATAACTAGTATAAGGGTCAAGGTCAATGTAAGAGTGACATGATTTTGGTATTTGACACTTTCCATCAAATGATGCATTTGCAGATGCATTTGCATACAAATTACCAGTATGTCTAGCTAAGTGCTATGATATAAAAGTTATAGACCATATACAAATCAGATAATGTTGTACTAACATTGATGTCAAAGTCAAGGTCAGTATGTCTAGCTTAGTGCTATGATATAAAAGTTATACACCATATACAAATCAGATAATGTTGTAATAACATTGATGTCAAAGTCAAGGTCAGTATGTCTAGCTAAGTGCTATGATATAAAAGTTATACACCATATACAAATCAGATAATGTTGTACTAACATTGATGTCAAAGTCAAGGTCAGTATGTCTAGCTTAGTGCTATGATATAAAAGTTATACACCATATACAAATCAGATAATGTTGTAATAACATTGATGTCAAAGTCAAGGTCAGTATGTCTAGCTAAGTGCTATGATATAAAAGTTATACACCATATACAAATCAGATAATGTTGTACTAACATTGATGTCAAAGTCAAGGTCAGTATGTCTAGCTTAGTGCTATGATACAAAAGTTATACACCATATACAAATCAGATAATGTTGTCATAACATTGATGTCAAAGTCAAGGTCAGTATGTCTAGCTTAGTGCTATGATATAAAAGTTATACACCATATACATATCAGACAATGTTGTACTAATATTGATGTCAAGTTCAAGGTCAGTATGTCTAGCTTAGTGCTATGATATAAAAGTTATACACCATATACAAATCAGATAATGTTGTAATAACATTGATCAATGTCAAAGTCAAGGTCAGTATGTCTAGCTTAGTGCTATGATATAAAAGTTATACACCATATACAAATCAGATAATGTTGTAATAATATTGATGTCAAAAGTCAAAGTCAAGGTCAGTATGATGCTTCTGCATACAAAAGTTTCTAAATCTTAGTGCTATGGTAATAAGTTAATGCAGAGAACACAAATCAGACAGTTCAATAGTACAAAAGTTATAAGCCAGAGTTCAATATAATGCTGAAGTCCTATTACTTACAAAAACTGAAAACATGATAACAAACTTATACAGTTTTCTTTTGCAGTCATTGAACTATAAAAATGAGGCCAATGACAATCAACTTCTCCAAGATGCAAACTGTCCATCAGGTATGAGTTATCACGGCTGTAGGATAAATCCTCCTAAATATCTCATATTCTGCTGCATTTATAACTGTTGAGACAATAAAATCAGAATAGCCATTTAAAGGGCCTGTCTATAAGGAATATATTTGTTTTTTTTATAGTTACAGTTAATGAAGAATGACTGTCATTGGAGAGCCCTTGTATAATAAATATTCTCCTTTCAACATAACTGCTTCAACGAGGCATCAACAGAGCCATACATGTTATCAATAACTATTGCAAGTACATCTTTATATAAATAGAAAGTTCCAATATGACTGTATGAGTGAGGCAGTACTACAGAGATAGCCTAATATTCTGTATGTTACTGACAGTATTGAATGCTGAGGTAGAACTTTGGAGACTAATATTCTGTATGTAGCTGACAGTATTGGATGCTGAGCCTAATATTCTGTATGTTACTGACAGTATTGAATGCTGAGGTAGAACTATGGAGAATGAGCCTAATATTCTGTATGTTACTGACAGTGTTGGATGCTGAGGTAGGACTATGGAGACTGAGCCTAATATTCTGTATGTTACTGACAGTGTTGGATGCTGAGGTAGAACTATGGAGACTGAGTCTAATATTTTGTATGTAGCTGACAGTGTTGAATGCTGAGGTAGAACTGTGGAGACTGAGCCTAATATTCTGTATGTAACTGACAGTGTTGAATACTGAGGTAGAACTATGGAGACTGAGCCTAATATTCTGTATTTTTACTGACAGTGTTGGATGCTGAGGTAGAACTATAGAGACTGAGCCTAATATTCTGTATGTAACTGACAGTGTTGGATGCTGAGGTAGAACTATGGAGAACTGAGCCTAATATTCTGTATGTTACTGACAGTGTTGGATGCTGAGGTAGAACTATGGAGACTGGTCCTAATATTCTATATGTTACTGACAGTATTGGATGCTGAGGTAGAACTATGGAGACTGAGCCTAATATTCTGTATGTTAGCTGACAGTGTTGGATGCTGAGGTAGAACTATGGAGAATGAGCCTAATATTCTGTATGTTACTGACAGTGTTGAATGCTGAGGTAGAACTATGGAGCCTGAGCCTAATATTCTGTATGTTACTGACAGTGTTGGATGCTGAGGTAGAACTATGGAGACTGAGCCTAATATTCTGTATGTAACTGACAGTATTGAATGCTGAGGTAGAACTATGGAGAATGAGCCTAATATTCTGTATTTTTACTGACAGTGTTGAATGCTGAGGTAGAACTATGGAGACTGAGCCTAATATTCTGTATGCTACTGACAGTGTTGGATGCTGAGGTAGAACTATGGAGACTGAGCCTAATATTCTGTTTGTTACTGACAGTGTTGGATGCTGAGGTAGAACTATTGAGACTGAGCTTAATATTCTGTATGTTACTGACAGTGTCGGATGCTGATGTAACTGTATATTATACCCTATAGCCTATATAGCTTATCAAAAAGAACCTCTTCATACTTATATCTATTAGAACTCAACATGTCACTAATGTCACTGCTAGTTTAAACATATTTTATTGTTCAACTAGAGGCTCTTGAGCCTGTGTCCCCTCACCTTGGTTTTTGTGCATATCATAACTGTTAAATTTGTCTCAGTAGTTTCAGAGGAAAGATTTTAGAATAAAGATTACAAAAATTTATGAAAAATTGACTATAAAGGGCAATAACTCCTTAAGGGGTCAATTGACCAATTTGGTCATGTTGACTTTTTTGTGGACCTTACTATGCTGAACATTATCGCTGTTAACAGTTTATCTCTATCTATAACCAATATTTAAGATAATAACCAAAGAATGGCAAAAATTTCATTAAAATTACCAATTCAGGGGCAGCAACTCAAAAACAGGTTGTCCAATTCATCTGACAATTTCAGGGCAGATAGATCTTGACCTGAAAAACGATTTTACCCTGTCAGATTTGCTCTAAATGCTTTGGTTTCAGAGATATAAACCAAAATCTAAATTTTACCCTATGTTCTATTTTTAGCCATGGCGGCCATCTTGGTTGGTTGGCCGGGTCACCGGACACATTTTTTAAACTAGATACCCCAATGATGATTGTGGCCAAGTATGGTTAAATTTGGCTAAGTAGTTTCAGAGGAGAAGATTTTTGTAAAAGTTTAACAGCGAAGGACAACGATCACCGCCGGATGCCGATGGACGCCGCTGGTCGCCAAGTGATGAGAAATGCTCACTTGGCCCTTTGGGCCAGGTGAGCTATAAAGGACAAATGGATTAGACACAAGTTTTTTCAACTTAGTAACGTCTTCTCCAATGTCACTGCTGCAAAGATCATGGATTCATAACTACATGCAATTGTGACGAGTAAACGCTGGTGAAACTGTACATAGACCTAACATTCCAGGGACAATTCTTAAAGACACCTTTAACTCATCTGTTCATTAAGTTTAAATAACAAAGACAAGAAAATTAACAAAACATCCTGTCTTCCTTTCCAACAATACTGATCATGATCAAAGGGAGACAAAAAATATTCCACATAATTCAGTGGTTGTAATATGCTTTATACTGAAAAATTAATTGTCTTTTGTGTTGAAGTTTGTGACAATAATCACAAAACTATAAGTGAGTTAGGTAAGCCTCAGCAGGAAAGAGAGACGTCATACTTTATCATCATAAAATAATTTATCTAAATACTTATGGGAATATATAGTAACACATATTGTCTGGATTATAAATATAAATACTTATAAAGCACAGAAAATTAAATAAAAAATTCAAAAACAGACAAAATAATTTTTTTAGGTAAAAAATTAAATGAATTTCCCATCAGTTTTGTAATAAGTATACTTAGAGGAAGATTTTAAAATTAATACTCCATTTAATTCTGTTATTTTCTAAACCATTCTGTGGTTCTTTCTCTAGAGAATCTTTTCTTAAGTAGTTTACCTATTGAAAATTAAGTTAAAAGTTTATATTAACTTACACATTAGTCAGTCTAGGTTTCTGGAACAGTTCTACGAGGTGTTTGTCTTCGTCTTGGCACTTTGATACGGTTGATGAAACACTCTAGATACATCAGGTACTATAACGTCTCCAGTTATCTCATCCCCGGCTTCATCAGTTAGAATCCAATGATCCCAAACTCTGAAAGGTATTAAATTTATACACATGATAATTTTTTTGCAAGTTTTTCATTCCTTTTTTGCATTGGATTTTTTCTTATCTAAATTACTGTGGATTAGTTAATATTCCTGATCTACAAATTTTCATGAGTTTCATCAGAACAGGTGAACAAAAAATTGAATATTCAGTGATGTGAATTTTTTTTAAAAGGTTTGTATGCAGACTTTTGCAAAACAATGAAATCAAAAATTTGCAAAGTACATTTTTCCCCAATCCACAAATATTGATACCCAAGAAAATAAACTGATCTGCAGCATGATAAATACATAACTCAAATTGCAAAGAAAAGAATTACTAGATCATAGATATTATAGGTTTTACTTGTCATTAAAAAAAACTGGATGTGTCGAAACAACACAAATGGACCCGTCTCAAAAAGTTGAAAAACTGCAATTTCAATAACATATGTGGACATAAACATTATGGTAGTGTCACAAATCAAAATCAACTCAAAATTTGAAGGCGCATAGAAAACTAGAGTCTCTTAAGAGCCTGTGTCGCTCACCTTGGTCTATGTGCATATTAAACAAAAGACACAAAATGGATTAATGATAAAATTGTGTTTTGGTGATGGTGATGTGTTTGTAGAACTTACTTTACTGAACATTCTTGCTCCTTACAATTATCTCTGTCTATAATGAACTTGGCCCATTAGTAACAGAGGAAAATATTTTGATAAAATTTACAAAAATTGTTAAAAATTGACTGTTAAGTGTAATAACTCCTTAAGGGGTCAACTGACCATTTTAGGGCATGTTGACTTATTTGTAGATCTTACTTTTCTGAACATTATTGCTGTTTACAGTTTATCTCTATAATAATATTCAAAATAATAACCAAAAACAGCAAAATTTCCTTAAGAATAACCAATTCAAGGGCAGTATCCCTACAATCAGTTGTCCGATTTGTCTGAAAATTTCATGGCAGATAGATTTTGACTTGATAAACAATTTAACCCCATGTCAGATTTGTTCTAAATGCTTCGGTTTCAGAGTTATAAGCCAAAATCTACATTTTACCCCTATGTTCTATTTTTAGCCATAGCGGCCATCTTGGTTGGTTGGCCAAGTCATCAGACACATCTTTTTAAACGGTACCATACCCCATTTTTTATTTGATTTGTTTTTTTGGCCCCCCCCAAGATTTGGGTTTTAAATTTAGCCCAGTAGTTTCAGAGGAGAAGATTTTTGTAAAAGATGGTAAAAAATGACTATAAAGGGCAATAACTCCTTAAGGGGTCATCTGACCAGTTTGGTCATGTTGACTTATTTGTAGATCTTACTTTGCTTAACATTATTGCTGTTTACAGTTTATCTCTATCTATAATAATATTCAAGATAATAACCAATAACGGCAAAATTTCCTTAAAATTGCAAATTCAGGGGCAGCAACCCAACAATCGGTTGTCTGATTTGTCTGAAAATTTCATGGCAGATAGATATTGACTTGATAAACAATTTGACCCCCATGTCAGATTTGCTTTAAATGCTTCGGTTTCAGAGTTATAAGCCAAAATCTACATTTTACCCCTATGTTCTATTTTTAGCCATGGCAGCAATTTGGTTGGTTGGCCGGTCACCAGGCACATTTTTTAAACTAGATACCCCAATGATGATTGTGGCCAAGTTTGGTTAAATCTGGCCCATTAGTTTCAGAGGAGAAGATTTTTGTAAAAGTTAACAAAGACGGAAGACGGACGACGACGACTGATGACAGACGCCAAGTGATGAGAAAAGCTCACTTGGCCTTTGAGGCCAGGTGAGCTAAAAAGTGGGTATAATTGTGATTTTCAACAATTTTAAAGTCGTAAACACTCAATTTTTACAAAAAAATCAGTGGAGCGGAACCTTATTTTAACTTGATCTATAACTCATCGTGGTTAACCTCACATACCAAAAATCAGTCCAATATCTGAAGGTGTTTAGTAAAAGAGTCTGTATAACTGTGATTTTCAACAATTCAACAAAGTCCAAACCCGTAATTTCGACAAAAATTAGTAAGCAAAACGAAAACTTAATTTTGATCTGTAACTCATCATAGGTTAACTCACATACCAAATATCAGCACAATATCTGAAGGCGTTTAGAAACGAAATCTGAATATTACATAAATGGCTGTTGCAGATGAAGGAATGACAGAATGACGGACAAGGGTAAAACTATATGGCCCCAACAACTTTTTTGGGGGGCCATAAAAAAAAAAAAAATTTATTTTGAGTTATTGTTCTAAAACTATACCACTGCTCCAACATTGTTGTTGAATATAAAAAATCATAAAATTCCTATCTGGTATAGCATGATATCCTAAAATATTTTACTTGTTTAGTCAACAGAACCAGAAAAATTAAAGGATCAAAATTATCAGCAGTGTGGTTAGCAAAAAAACTATTACAGCTACAACTTGTAGAGCTGAGAACATTTTTAAAGGGGTTTTGGAAAATTTTGGGGAATGAAACAGAGATTAACAAATATACCTCCTCCTTTTTTGGACTGGAGTATAATACACTTATTCTCATACCATTTTTCCATTCTAAATTTTTTTTTATACTCTTTTTTCAGTCATTGATTTAAATGAACAGAATTTAAAAATTTCCCTGTTTTTCTTACATCTCATTTTGAACATTTATATGAAGTAATATAATATACAAAAACCCCTTTGACGCCCTTCCTTGAACGATAAAAAAATAATGTCAGCTGGCATTACATGTTTAAACTTTTGAAAAAAAAAACACTTTTATACATAATCCTTGGTTAATGATCTACAACATGACATACTAATACATAGATCAAATTCAAAAAGGATTAAATAAATTTTAACCTTTGCTATTTTCAGTAGTGGAAAAAAAAATTGTTATTATTTCGAAAGCTATACTCAGTAAAGTGGAAATATTATTCAAAATGCAATAGTTTTTTGGGCAAATTTAAAAGACGATGTGTTAACCTTTACATTTTCATGTTAATAATCAAGTATAGAAGGAAATTTCGAAAAAAAAATTTTTCATACTTAAAGCATAAACCAAATCACTTTTTAAAACAAAATCTTTAAATAATTACCTTTATGAAACTTTGGAGAGTTTCCCTAACATAATTTCTCTAAAAAACATTTCTATAACAGAAAGCAATCCGAAATTCTTCCACTCAAAAAACCCCCTCTCTATCCCCAGATGTTACATCAAACCCCTAGTAACAAAAATATTAAAGCTTAATTACAGAGAAAAAATAAAAGTAGAATTTTTAAAGTTTTAAGAATTAAAATGAAATTTAAAATTAAATATATAAATTTAAAATGAAGGGAAAATTAAATGATTTAAGAATTAAATAATTTAAAAAAGAAATTTATAAAATGAAATATTTTAAAAAAAATGTTTAAAAAATTAAATGAAAAGAAGTTAAATAAAAGAAAAATTAATTAAGAAATGAAATCAACCATAAATTTAACAAACTTAAATAATTCCGCCAAAATTAAATTAAATCTACTTAAACCCTTCTTTTCATTAAAAAATTGGCAAAAATCAAAATGTTAATTATAAAGAGGAAAACCAAAAGAGAAACAACCAAAAGTTTTTAACAAGCAAGAAAATCTCGCACCCTAGGCAGGGTTTTGCGGCCCCCCCTTTAACAATAAAGAACTGGACAGTGAAAATGGATGCAAACAAAATCTAAACAAAAATGGTGGGGTTGTTGCCTTTTTGGGCAAACCCCATTTTAAATTCTAAATTTTTAAAAACGTAAATATAGGAAAAAAGTGTGAAATTCTTTTTTTACAAAATTTTCCTTCTTGAAAAATATCTTATATCTTTAAAAAGTTTCTGCCCAAATTTTGGGTACAAATAAAGGATAGTTTAGAAATTTATTAAAATTTTAAAAACTTTAACCACAGAGTAATGTAATGTTTCCTTGCAGAAAACAAAAGTCCATTATTAAGTAAAAAAACGGAAAAGTGGAAATTTTTTTAAAAAAAAATTTTTCTTCTTGATACTATCTTTTGATCAAAAAACAAGCTTCTTCCAAGTTGTAAAAAATAAAGGATAGTTTTGGAAATTAAATTCTTTTTTAAAAACTTTAAAAACCCCCAGAGTGAATGTAATTTTCCTCGCAAAAAAAACTAAGCCCATTTATAAGTAAAAAAAACCGGAAAAAGTGGAAATTTTTTTGCAAAATTTTCTTCGGATACTACTTATGATCAAAAACCCAACTTCTGTCCAATTTTTGGTACAAATCAAGGAAGTTTATGAAAAGTAATTAAAATTTTTAAAAAAACTTTAACCACAGAGTAAAAGTAATGTTTCCTCGCAAAAAAAACTAATTTCCCAATTTAAAAAAGTAAAATGGGAAAAATTTGAAATTTATTTTTCAAAAAATTTTTTTTCTTGATACTATTTTTCTGATTCATAAACAAGCTATTTGTCCAAGTTTGGTACAAATCAAGGATAGTTATAAAAGGGAAGTCAAATTTTTAAAAAATTTTTAACCACGATCTAGAGTGAATGTAATTTTTCCCCTCGCAAAAAACTAATTTCCATTTATAAGGTAAAATACTAAAAAAGGGAATTTTATTTTTACAAAATTTACTTCGGATCCCTTATAATGAACAAAAAACCCAAGTTTCTGAAAAATTTTTGGGTAAAACTTTTCAGTATAGTTTAAAATTTTAAATTAAAATTTACAAAAAACTTTTAACCACATGGGGAATTTTTGGGGGGCCCGCCCCCCCCAGTCCCATAACCTGCATACGGAATGTAGGAGGGCTTAGTCCCCGCTTTTTCGACTAAAGTCAAAAGGCTCGACAAAAAGCATACAACATTAATTAAGGCCAAGGTGTAAAATGTGCGGGGTTTTTAAACATGTTTTTGTGAGATCAAAACCCCCCCAATATACCTCTAGAGCCCTACCCAAAAGGGCCAAAAATCAACCCAGTTACATTTGATTTATCTTAACACAGAAAAAATTATGTCAAATCTTGTTTTCTTTTAATTCAAAAAAAAAAACTTTATTTGAATCTTTGACATTCTGGGGAAAATGTGACTTATAATTAATGAATGGCAAATAATTCAAATAAAATAAAAATTTATTTTAAAAGGGAAATTGGAGTTTTTGATGATTAAAAGGGTTTTTTTGCCATTCTAAGGCTTCTATACAAAGTTCACCTATTATGAAATTTTCAATCAGTAAAATTTCGAAAAGAAAATAAAACCAAAAAGCATTATTTTTTTTCGATTTTGTTTATATTTTAAAACATGCGAAGTTGTAAAAAAAAATTTAAAAGAAATCATTTTTCCCTTAGCCCATTTCCCTTTTTCCCCTGCCCAAAATTTTTAAATGAATTTACACACACTTGGTATGAATCTGTGTGTAAAAAATTGTCATATCGTCTAAATACTTCTTTCCCTCCTTTTGAATAAAAGTAACCCCAGCCTGCTTCTATTGCTTTTGTTTAAAACATCTGAAAGAAACACCAAATAACTCATAACCAGATGCTTGCCACATGGCAAAAGCTTTATCCCGACTGCAGAGGTCGAACCCTAAAATTTTTGGGGGCAAGTATGAAAACAACTTTTTAAGCTGATACGCAATGAATTTGGATTAGTGTTTAAAATTAGAAAAACCAGCTAGGTTTCTGACACGGGAATGAATGTGGGGCTAATGAACTTTAAAAAATTTTTTTTATGCTTTTGAGCAATTTTCTATTTTGTTGAATATTTAAACCTTTTTAAAGAAAAAATTTTAATAAATTTTCTTTTTAAATTCTGAAATCTGAAATGAGAAAAACCCAAATTTACCCAACCCCAAAAATTTTTTTTCCCAAAAAAGATCTCAATTCAAATTTTAAAGGGTTTGCAATCAATACTACTCATTTGATTACACAAAAATATTAAAAAAATAAAATGAATACAGGGCATGTTAAAATAAAAATTAATTTAATAGTAACTTCTAAAAAAAATAAAAGGGGAAATGTGTCAAAAGGACAACCCATGAGCCCCCCCCGCTAGCATATAAATTATAAAAGGACATAAAATCAGAAATGTTAAAGTCTAGCTGCCAAAAATTGAACTTAAACTGAGGGTTTTGAGGGAAATAAGCATTCTAACACAATTCATTAAATTTAGTTAGACAAACTTAAGGGTTTAAAAGATCTGACAACTAAAAAATTCTTAAAATTTTCCCAAATTAGTAAAGGGGGCATAACCCTAGAATGGAAAACAAATTTTTTGTTTAAACACTGAATGGTAAAGATTGCTTTTAAAATTTTTATTTTTAAATAAAGTGAATATTGATTTATAAATTTTTATAAAAACATTGATTTAAGATGATTGAACTTCATTCTGGCAAAAAAGATAACTTTAAAATTTTTAAAGCAAAAATTAAAAAAAAGCATTGTTTTTTGGTGATTTAAAAACATTCTGGAAAAAAGAAAAAAAACTCCCAAATTTTTTGAAATTTAAAAAGCAAAAAAGCTTTTTTTGGCCCCTTTTTTTTTCCTTTGACTGTTTTCCCCATAACCCCCAAAAAAATATCTCAACCTTTTTCTTTTGGAAAAAAACTTGTGGTACTATTACAAACAATTGAAATACTGATACAACCCATTTTTCTTGGTACTAGATAATGCTATTTTGGGGCCCTTTGGGCCCTTAAAATTTTTTTAAAACCTTTGGGACCCCTAACCCCCCCCAAAAATTTAAACCAAGCTCCCTTATGTGGGTTTTAAACATTTTGTTAAAAAAAATTTTTTGATTTTCGTTTACTAATACTAAAGTTATTTCCGGGTTTTTCCATCTTTTTTTTGGGCGACGCTTGAGACGATGACGTGATACCAAAATAAAGGGGCCGCAAAAAAAAAAAACAAAAACCTTTTTTTTAATTTTTTTGAAAAAAAATTCTGCACTGTGCATGTTTTTTTTTTTTAAAAACATATGGCTAGGTGGCCAAAGGGAATTGCTTTTCACTTGGTGCTATTACGAAGCTGACAATCGGAAAAAAAGTGTTGTTCATTTTTTAGAGATATCTATTAGGTAGCCCTCCTCTAATTTTTTTAAATTTAATAAAGCTGGGCAAAGTTAATTTTTAAAACTAAAAAAAAGTAGAACCCCTTTTATATAACACTTGTTGTTTTTTTTGAAAACCCATTTTCAACGCTTTTAAATTTTTATTGTACAAATGAATTTTAAAATTTATAATAAAATTTTTGTCAAGCTAAAACTTAAACCCCAAAAAACTTTCCCAAAGTCCCAAAAACCTTCTGTCACGATCAAAAAAAGACAAAAACTATGATGCTTAGATTTTATAATGAAAGACTTCCTTCATAGGGTTTGTACTAGCTTTCACACTTAAAATTTTTGGGAAAACCCAAAAAATGTTGAAAAATTCACCCTAAATTTTGAAAAATTTTTATCATAGGGAACCAAAATAAAACATGAAAAAAATTGAAAAAATTAATTTGGGACACATGGGGGGTAAATTTCATTATTTTAAACAAGTATATAAATTTAAATTTTTTGTTTTTAAAAAATCTGATACAAAGTTTTTAATTGGTACACATATAATAACAGAAATTGGTAACCCTTTTTAATGGCCTTTTGACGGGTGTCACATTCTATTATGTTGGCCTTTTTTTAACCGATATCTGTAGGGTTTTTATTGGGTTATCCTCTTTGCTAAAAAGGTCATAAATGACCCGTAGTTAAAAAACCCCCACTTTTTTTTAAGACTCTTTTAAGATAAATGTATCTTTGAAAAACCATATCATATAACCTTGTTTTATATTTTTTATAAACAAAATTGCTTTTTTTTGGAACATTTTAAAAAGGGATCTTTACACATACCAGAAACCCCTTTAAAAGGTTTAAATCCCAGGTTGCTTCATTTGGGGTTTTCCAGGGTTTTCTTACTATTCATTGTGGTTAACACCTAGATGTAAAAAAAAAAAAAACATATTTTAATAAGAAATACAACTTGATTTTCAAATGAACTTTTAAATTTTGGAAGACACGGCATGAAAAACAACAAAATTATCTTTTTTTTTTTGTTTTTTCCCTTACAAAAAAACCCACTTTTTTAGTGTAGTTTAATAATATTTAGCCCATTTTAAATACTCTATTATTTTTTTCCAGACTCTAGAACATAACACAAAAAGGGAGAAAAACTCTGTAAAAAACAGCGAATGTTTTAAAAACTTTCCCCTTATTTTTAAAAAATATTAAGCTTCTCAAGGGATCAAAATTATTTTTGTCAACTGCAAAAAATCCAATGTTTTTTTTTATACAATAAAGTGTTTTGCTCAAGTATTTTGAAAATATTATATTTTTGTCAAGAGTTGAAGTAAAAATTTTGTCAAATTTTATAAAAATTAATCGCCCAAAATTTAAATTTATCAAGGTAGTTTAATTTATCCAATACGTCTTTAAGCCCTTAAATTTTTAAAAAAATGAAATAACAATATTAAAAGCAACAAAAAATGTCTTTATGTATTTATGTATAACGGTACGTAAATTTTAAGTATTAGCCCAAATACATGAGTCATGCAAAAAAATAAATATTTTGCAATACACCTTGTGAAAGACAAATCAATTTTTTTTTGCAAAACACTGTTTTTTGGTGTTGATAAAAGGGAAAAAGTTTTAAATTTCCCTCTTCAGCCTTACAAGGGCAGATAAAAATGCATGTTTTTTCAATACTTTTTTAAAGGAAAGATAAAAGGGGGTTGTTTTCCTTAGCACAAATAAAAGTTTCATACCTATCTGGTAGAGAAAAATTCCAAAACCCGATATCAATTAATTTTTTCCCCATGTAAATTTCCCCAACCCAAATTTCATGATTCATAAATGGACTGTACTTTAGATATTTACCATAATATTTTTACACAAAATTTAAAGCAGACCAACCCTTACCTTCACGCTTTAAAATTAAGCCAAAATTTAAAGTATAAATATAACACCCCCGCATAAAATTTTAATTTTTAAAAAAAAATGGAAATATATCATTATTTCAAAAATTATAACTTTAAAATTTGTTAAATTCATAAAAAGGGATTAATTTTAAAAAAATGTTATATGTACTCCAGTTTTTATTTAAAAATACATTATTACTTTTTTTTCATAAATAAATGTAAAACGTTGTGAACTTGTTATTTACCAATGATTAAGATATAAAACCTATAGTTTTTTATGCCTAGGGTTTAATGTCGGTGCATGAAAACAAACTCTACAATCATGCTTATCAACAAACTGAATTGTTTACTATGTATTGGTACTATTTGTGCATTTTTTTCCCCAAATAATCTAATATGGGGCTCAGGGGGTTTCCCCTTCCTATAATACAAGGTGATAGAGACGTCCCCAGGGAAAAGGACCCTTAAAGAAAGCTTAAAAAACTTTTGAATAGACATAAAAACAAACAAAAAATTTTGATAAGGTCAAAAAAGGTTTCCCCTAACTTTTCTTTATCTTTTTTGGTATTTTCCCCGCTGTGATTTTTTTCAACCAATTTTCCCCTCTTTTTTGCACTTTTGGGATTCCAAACTTTTCATTTTCACACCCCAAAAGAAACATTATTGGAAAAGTAATATTTTTACCCAAATATATTAAAAGGTAAACAATTTAAGGAAAATTTTAAAATTTTATGAAAAGGATGGGGTATTGAAGTGCCCCCTTAGGGATGGGAATATTTGTTTTCACCCATCTTTCACATAAATATGAACTACCCACCCAAAATTTTATGGGTAATTTAAGTTTTTTAAAACAAAAAAATGTGCAAGAAGGGTAGTGTTCCTTATACCATGGGAAAGGGAAACTACCCCTTTAAAAAAAAACATGACCAAACCATCTAACTCTTTTGAAAAAAAGGGGAAAAAATTTCACTGTGGATTAAATCTCCCTCCCCTTTAAAATTTAAAAACTTGTCAAGCTTTAATGTTTTTTTTTTAATTTAAAAACTTTTAAAATTTTACTTTTTTTGCTGTCTTAAATTTTTTACTTCCAAGAAGGCAACTTTACATTTTTTTTTTAAACATTTTAAATTTTTGTTTTTTTATAGTGCTCCTTAAGAAAAACAGGTTAAAATTTCCCCACTTTAAATTTCCCCGTTTTGGAGGGAGAAATTTTTGGGGTTTGGGTGCTAAAAATCAGCAAATTTTCTATGTTATCTTATTTTTATTATACATACTATTAAACATGGCACTAATCCTAGAAAGTTTACGAGGGAAAATTTTAAAAAAATTTAACTGCAAATTACATAATAAATAAAAAGATCTTTTTAAAATTAAAAACCCCACTCAAAATGATATACAACAAATTTTTTTAAAAGGGTCATTTAACTAAAAAATTTGACCAATACATAATGATACTAATTTTTTTTGAAATAAAGTTTGGACTGAAAAAAACTTTTGGAACCCATTTTGCTTTTTAAAATTTAAAAATTTTCCCTTTTAAAAAATTTTAAATAAATAATGTTTTGGCAATAAAAAAAGCTGCAGCGGTATCAAGTTTAATTCTTACCTGGTAAAATAACAATGGGTTTCCTTTTAAAAATTTTAAAAATTAGTAGGTTTTGGTCTAGCAAAACCAACACCTTTTAATTTTTTTTTACTGCTGCAGCTATAAAAAATTGTGTCAGATGCATAAAGAAATTACTCATGCCTAAGACTGCTGTAATTTTTAAAAGTGGGATATAACAATTTTTTACACAGGGGAATGGTGCTCCCTTTCCCCCTCTCTTAATAAAAAGAAAAAGAAAACTTTCTCTTTTTAAAAGATAGAGAAAATATCAATTTGGATGAAACTCTCCCTCTTTTTTATGAATCATACGACAGTATTCACAAAAATAATAATTTAAATAAAAAATTTTCATAAAAATTTTAAAACATAAATTCTGTCTGTAAAAATACTTGTGTTGTCATAAAAAGGGTATACTTTCTTTCCAAATTTTGAAGTATTTGCAAACGAAAAGTACTTTTTAAACAGTTTTAAAAAAGGTGCACACACATTGCCCAAAAAATTTTTGTCCGGTAAACCTTTCTTCATTTAAGCTTATACCAAAAGTTTTTATTCTTTTTACTTTTAAAAGGGAAATAAAAAATTTCAATGGTACACAAATAATACAAGGATACAAAGTCTGTTTGATATATAAAAAAAAGATACTGTTTTTCTTAGGAATATATTGTGCATTATTTTAAAATCCAAAAGAAACACTGTATATTACTTACGATCACATAAAAATTCAATACCATCATACTATTTTACAGAATTCCTCCGGGCCCTTAAATTTCCCCTTAGATTTAGGTGTTGGGGAAACTTACCCTTTAACTGTAATCAATATAAATCAGTAATGAAACAGTTCAAATGAAAATCCCAACCCCAAATGGTATATTCAACTTACAGTACTGTTACGGAGATAGTTTTTAAAAAAATAAATTTTATGGTAAAATTAAAATTTTTAAAATATAACTAACAGCATGTAATATTTAGAAAAAAAAAAACATTGGCCATACCCTCATACAAAAACATTACAATATTAAGGGCTGTGAGAAACTTCATTTCATAATAAGAAAAATTTTTTCCTATTTAAAATAATTTCAAAAAAAAATCTGTTTAAAAAATGGATTTCTTTCCTTGGTTAACTTGTTTTCCCCTTAATCATAGAAACCTAGTTTTTTTTAAACCCTTTTCAAAAATTAAAGCAATGACACAGTATTTTTCTGAAAAAATGGGGAGGGGACTTTTGTTTTGTATTTCTCCTTGAATAATCAATTTATTTTTTAGGGGCTGAAAATTTACCACATGATAAAAAAACCCCCTTTTATTAATTTTTCAATTTGTGTTTTGTGTACTTTCTATTTCTTACAGTATTAAGATAGACAAAAAGACTCCCTTTTATAGTGCTGGGGCCCCTACCATCATACCAGCAAAACTTTTTCTGCAATTATAAAAAGTTTTATATTCGGCCCCTTTTGCTTGATGGCCTTTTTTTTAGTCAGTCCCTTTTTTTTTTGAAAGGGAAACCAAAAATTTAAAAGGGTTTTAGTAGGCTGATGATTTTTTTTTTCCTAAACCCTAATATAAAAAAAAAGAAAAGTTGGTAAGATTGCCAATAAAAAACCCCTCCCCAAAGACCAAAATGACACAGAAATTAAAAAACTGTAGGTCACTGTATGGCCTTCAAAAATGAGCAAAAGCCGCATACCACAGAGCTACTTAAAAGGGCCCTTTAAAAGAGAAATGTTTGCTTTCATTCTTTAATAAGTAGAGACAAAGGGACTCTACCAGTACAATTTTTCCTCAATTAAACTGACATCACAAAGGTTCACCTAGAACTTCTTTTTTAAAAACCCTCAAATTTTAGAAAATTTGGGACACCCCCATGTGCCAATCATGCTTACCTGTTCAGTGGTTGTAAAAAATTTGCTTCCTTTCTTCCCAAAAAAGTAAAAAACACACGGAATCTGAGGTTTTTGTATCCCCCTTCTACTACCCAAGGGTGTTTTAAAACTTCCCTGGCATGAGTAATTTAAACCCCATAAAATAATTATTACAAATATAAATTTCATTTTTTAAATGTGGTTTTAAATCTCTCACTATATAACCAACCTTTGGGGGTTTTTCCCTAATTTTTTTTAAACCCCTATTTTGGGTTTTTTTTTATTTTGATTTTAGATGGGATTTTAATGAAACCACATATAATTTAAAAGAACAAGGGCCCGACTACTTAAGCAAGTAAGTTTGGCAAAACAAAAAATGAACATCCCGAGTACAGACTGTACATTTCAATGAAGGAAAACTTAGTCTATGGGGTTAAAAATATTTCCCGTATCAAAATCAGGCAAGCACTTGGAGTAAATGTAAATTTTTTTTTGTACCAAATTATATCCCTAGATTAATATTGGGTGAAAAAATAATTTTAAATCAAAAACTATATGTTGCTTTTTGTAAAAAATTCACAATGCAATTTTCCATAAAAAACTCCTTTTTTCAACCAAAACTGTAACCCCTTTTTTATGAAGAAATTTTTTAAAATATACCCTATGATTGGAATTAACATTAAATAAGCACTAAATTTTTTCAAAAGGGTCAAAATAAAGGGTTTTCGCCCATATTTTCATGTTTTTATGCCCAAAAATTTAAAGTGAAAATAACACTAAATTTCCCTTTAAATAAAACCCTTATCTTGACTTTGGGAAATTACCAACAGATTTCAATTTTACCAATACGCATATGTATATTTACTGGTAACTTTCCCCCAAATTTTTGTCCCCTATAAAAATTAAAAACATAGAGATCATAACGGGGAAACCCAGTATGAAACCCAAAAATTACATTTTCTATAAAAATTTATATATCCCCCCAAAAGAGGTGTGGTTTGAGAAAAGCTGTATTTAAAAAGAAAAACCCTTTAGCATGCATACATAAAAAGGGGTCAGTCAAGGGGACCATGACATAAGATCTTTGGGGTTTAATTTCTTCCCTTATTTTTCTCTGTCCATCTCATTTACAACAGTATAATAAGTCTCCTCCCCCAAAAATTTCCAAAAAAAACTTCCATGCTTAAAAATTTTTCTACAGCCCATATAGGTTAATAAATTAGTCAAAACACACATCGACCCCAAAAAAAACTTTTAAATTTTTTTGGTACTGACATGCTTGGGAATCAGGCATTTTCCAAAAAAAAAATAGGTTATCTAAATACTGTTCTTAATTCGAATGAACATGTGTACAAAATAAAAGGGGTTTGCTGTGACTCCACTGTTAACTACCTTAACCAAAAACTTTAACCTGAAAAAATTGTAAATTTAAGGTGGTACATAACATACAGGGAGCCCAACTCTGTAAATTTTAAAACCTGAATTTTGTTGTTTTAAAAGATGGTAAATAACACTACAGGGAGTAAACTCTGAAAAACCCTTTTAAACCCTGAGATTATTGATTTAAGATTTTTTTAAAAAAAACTACAGGGATAAAAACAATGTAAAAATCAGCTGAACATTTTTATCTACCTTTTTAAAAAAATTTTAAAGCTTCACAAAGATAAAAAATTGGTGTTAGTAAAACTAATAAAGTTTCCCAGTCGGGGGCAAACTTAAACAAGTAACATTTAAAATTACCTATAAAAAGAAAAGTTGAAAACAAAGTTTTTTTAAAATATAACTTATAATTACTTTCTAAATATTATTTTTATAGGTGCCCAACTATACAGTTTTTAAACTAGTTTAAAAACAAATTTTGGCAGTATCTGGTTTTTTTTTCCCCCGAAAAGTGAAACTAATCTTTCCCAAAACCCCAATTGCCCTTTTGGGCCCCCACTTATCCTTTCTTACCGAAAAGCTTTTTTGGGGCAAAAATTGGTCTCATTTTGGGAACTTTAAAATAGCAAATTTTTTCTCAACAATCTTGAAGTAGACAGATATAAATAGATAGAAACTTGTGAAATTAAATTTAAAACTTTTAAGTTTTTTAATTTTTTAAACCCCAAAAAAATTACATAAATTTTTCCTTAATAAGTGTTTTTTACTAATTCCTTTCAAAGATTTTATAAAATAACTAATTCAAAATAATATTTTTGTTTATTATTTTTAAAGAAACCCTTTAAATTTTATAAATCCTTTTAAATCAATAAATTCATCATTTTATTATTAAAATACTTTAAAAATTTGAAAACTACATTTTCCATGCTTCTATTTGAAAATTATAAAACTGTATTCGAGTTATTTTAATTGTTTAAAAAAAATATTTCCCATTAAGTAACAAAAAAAATTAAATGTTTAAAATATGCCCCCCGACTGTTTTAAAGGGAAAATTTCCCCCAAAAAAAATGTGGGTTCAAAAAAATTTTGGGAAAATTTTTTTAAAGGGTCCCAAAAATTTAAAAATTTTGTCAAAATTTTAAAGAAATTAACGAGCCAAATTTTAATTTTTGTGAAAGGGGTTTTTTACCGACCTAAACATGATAATATTTTCCCAATTTTTATTGAACCCTTAAAAAATTTAATTCAAAACTGTTATTTGGAAATAAAAAAGTTTAAATTAAAAAAGGGGGATGTGTAAAGAAGATCCAATCTGATGTGACAACACAAAAAAAAACAACTTCCCAAAAAAACCAATACCCGACGGACAACAGAAAAACTTACATCTTTCTTTTTCCAATGATAAATTTTCAAAAGGAAAAAAAAAAGTTCAATATAATTTGTTTTGTGATTTGCCAATTTATACCAAAATTTTATTAATTTGTGAATAACATTAAAAAAATAACGAATAACTAATAAAAAAAACATTTTTTAATACATTTTAAAACCCAAAAACCTTATCAAAACATGCATTAAAAATAACAAAACCCTCTATACAGTTTATTGAGGGGGGCTGTCTATAAAACTGTTAATATTCATTGTCAATTTTTGATATAAAAAATTTTTCAAAATATTTTCAGTAAAAACTTTAAATAAAAATTTTTGGGCAAAACAAGAGTAAACCTTTGGGAGCTCAATTTTTTTTGTTGACAAATGTCCCCCCTTATAACTCAATTAAGAAATCTGTTTTATGCTTTCAGTTTGATTTTTTTTAAAAACTATCCCAAAAAAATTTTAAAAAAAAATTTTTCACAGGAAAATTTTTTGAAAAAAGATAAACGAATAAAAAATTTCGATCCCAGCCATTTTTTTAAATTTATGAAGTAAACTTAAAAAATGGGAAACAATATAAAAGGTTTTGTAAGGTGTAAACCCCTTTTTAACAAAATCCAAAGCTTAAAAAAAGAGAACCAATATTTCTAATAACAAATGATTTTTTTAAACCCAACCTTTTTTTTTTTGTATCAAACCTGTAAACAGTGGAGACTTTCTTCTCTGTAAAACTAATACAGCTACATTAAATCCCCTCCCGCTGGTTAAACCCTTTCCCCCAAAGAACCTGTAAAACAGAAAATTTTTTTTAAAACAAAAGTGCAAAACAAAAGTTCGTTTTTTTTAACTAATCTTTTAAAATTTTTTGATACTCCTAAATCTAAAGCTTTTTTAAAAATTTGTACATAGATTTAAATTTTTAAACCCTAAAAAAATGGGAAAAGGGGCATTTAAACCCCAAAAGCCAGGCAACTTTTCGCAAAAAATCTTCCATACAACAAAATTTTTTTTCCTATTTTATATTTTTAAAAAAAATAGCCCAAAAAAAAAAAAAAAAAATTTAACACTGAAAAATGAACCTTGAAAACCAGGTAAAGGGAAAAAAAAAAACCCCGCACGATGACTATACACCCAAAAATTTTTCCCCTACACAAAAATATAGTGACCTATAACATATGTTTTGAAAAAAGACCAAAAACTAAAAACCCCTTTAATTTTTACCACTGAACCATGAAAATGAGGTAAAGGTCAGATGACTCTGCCCCCCTAGACATGTCACCTTACAATCATTCCATACAAAAAAATAAAAAAAACCCTTTTTCAAAAAATATGAGAAAAACAGACCAAAAAAAAAAAAATTAACTATAACCCCTGAACCAGAAAAAAGGTAAAGGGGCAGATGACACCTGCCAGTTGGAAAGTAAAACCCCTTTCAGCCCTTTCATAAAACCGAATAACTAGCCCTATTGCATATAGAAACTGGATAGGGAAATTTTACCCCCCAAAATTTTAAACCCTTTTTTACTCCATGAAATGGGGTTTTAGGTCAAAAAAAAAATGTCCTGACAGGCATGAGGACCTTGCAAGTATGCCAAAATAAAATATTTTTATCCTTTTTCTTCAGTAAGAGAGAATTTAACTTTTAAAAAAAACTGAATTTTTTTTTTAAGGGTCACTGAAAAATGAAAAGAGGTCGGGGGAAAAAGGACATGTGACTGCAAACTTCGTAACAGAGCATAAATATAAAAAATATGAAGCAAGGTTTTCCCCCTTTTTTAAAATTTAGCTTTTAAGAAATAGCTAAAAAAAGCCGCCTGCCAAACCTATCCCTATGTCGAGCTTTCGAAAAAAAAATTCAGGCTCGACAAAAAACATCTATTTTTTTTTCCCCTAAATCCATATCAAAAATTTATCTAAAAAACATCAAACTAATTTTTCATAATGAGCTAGAAACCCTTTTAAAAAAAAATATTATCTAAAATGTTACAAAATCCCGATGACTTTGACAATCTGAGTCAGAACCTGCTGTTCAGTGTTCACCTTTTTTGGGGGGTTTTATAATTTTTTTTTTTCGTTTTTTTATTGATTAACTCTTTTTTTTTTCCCGTTTGAAAATTTTTTTCACTAGTCATTGTAGGGTCCCCTTTTACTTTCTGTTCACTAGAGCCAAGGGGGCTTGTGAAGGCCAACTTTGAAACCCAAAATTTTTAAAAATTTTTTAAAATTGTTACTTGGGTGGAGAGTTTTTCAAAATTTTCCTTAATTGTCTTAAACAATGCTAAATTTTTTTTTTAAATTTAAAAATAACGTATTGATGGCAGATGCTTCTAATTTCTATCACAAAATTTTCTAATAAAATGGGGGTTTAAATTTTTAAAAAGATATATTGGGAAAGAAAATTGTCTTTTTTTTTAAGACTATATTTGACCTCTAGATTCTTTTGGGGGTTTGTTTAGTTGGGTTTCTGCTCAAAAAAATTAACTGTAAGTCCTAAAAACTCTTCCCTTTCACCATTTAAACTATAAATAAACTTTCATTTCACCATTAAAAATTTTAAAAAGACTTACATTTCCCCATTAATACTATAAATAGATCTTACATTTCCCCCCAAAAAAGATTGTAGGGGGTTTTCCCCCGATCCCCCCTCACCATACCAAACCCTAGCAGTAAACTAAACCCCTTCTCCACTTCTGGGATTTAAAACCACACTTGTTAAATTTCAAAAACCATCTTTATCTGCACTTTTGGGATAAACCCGTGAAATATCCCCCAATGGACCCCAAATGAAAAACAGGAGACATATTTTGATTAAAAATTTCCCTTTTTAAAATAATTCTCTTTTTTTTAAGCCCCGGGGGAAATTTTTAAATAACCTAGTTTTTGTGCTGAAATTTGTTATTTTTTCATATGTTTTTTGAATGAAATTTGTTATATTTACAAGTGTTAAGTTTTTAAAAAATTTTTTTTTTAAGTCTATTTTTTTTAAATTTTTTTTAACTGTTTTAAAAAATTTTTAAATTTTTTAATTAAAGAGGGGAAAAAAAGCAAACCCTTTTTTTTTAATGGGGAAAAATTTAAACCAAACCCCCTTCTCTCTTTTTCCCCCAAAAAAAAAAAATTTAAAAATTTTAAAAGCTTTTCCCCCAAAATCTTTAAACTTGTCTTTTAATATATAAGAATACAAAATCAATAGTGAAAAAAAATTGAACCAAATTTTTTTATACTACATTTTACAAGAATCATTAAAAAAAAACCCAAAAATTTCCCTTTAAAAAATGTTGGGCTTCTAATGAAAGGGGTTTTTCTATTGAGTTTTCTTTAAAATTTTAATAGATAAGGGGGAAGAAACTATTTTTTATAATTCTTATCAAGCAGTTTTCATATAATGTTTTAAAAAAAAAATTTTTCTCCTCAAAAAAAATTTGGGGGTTTCCCCAAAAATGACATGGGTAATATGAAAATTTTAAACTTACAAATTTAATAGCTTTTTTCTGTTCATCCTATTTGTCCCACCATACAAAGGCAATTTCCCCCAACCAACAGTCTTAAGTTATACCCCTTACCAAACCCTTGTCCCGGGCCCTTTATTCTAGCAAAAAAAAATAAAAAACAATTTTATTATTTCTTTTAAAAAAAATTAAAATACTTTGCACAGGCCCTTTAAAAATTTTTGGAAAAAGCAAATTAGGGGTAAAGTCCTTTAGGGACTTTCAAACTTTTTTATCACAATTTAAAAATATAGTGTTCAAATTTCAAAAACAAGGAAAATTTACTAAGTTGCCCGTTTAAGTGACCAAACTTTATGGAAATTTCCGTAATAATCACTTTGATCTAGGGGGCTTTTTTTTTTAAACAAAAAAAATTTATAACCAAAGGTTTGGGCTAAAAAAAGTACATATTTTTACCCTTTCACATTTAATGTTCATGAACAACTGGGGGCAAAACCCTTCAGTCATGAAGTTTTGAAAGTATTTACTTTGCCCTTTGACAAAAATATAAAAAAACAAAAAAATTGAACCCAAAACCCGTTTAATCAAAAAAAAAATTACACTGGTTATATAGCAGTTTTACAAACACTCATTTTTTCATTTAGAAGCTTAATATTCCCTTTAAAAACACAAGTATTAAAACGTTTTTCTGATATTACAGATTATCTCCCTTGTGTTGGTACCCCTTAAAGACTATTGGGTTTTGTCATTAAGAACTAAAAACAAAATTTCACATAGTTAAATACTTTCCCTCATGATTTTCCGAAAACCATGAAAATTTACTATGCACCATGGCCCGGGTGCAAAAAATATTTCAACATTTAAAAAAAATTTTTATTTTTTAACTTTAAAATTTCGAAAAATCCTATATTTAAAGGTAGCACAATTTACAAAGATTTTTTTACTTCCAATCACTAACCTTTGAAATTCTGTAACTTTTTATAAATGCATAGAAAATAATAAAAGAGGTATATATAGATAGATAAAAGATTAATCTTTTAATGAATGCAATATTTTTATTATGCAATCATTTGTAATAAATTATTATGTAATTAGTGGCAAAATCTAGGTAGTTCACTTGAATGAATTTAGCTCTATCATCTCTTTAACTATACTAAAAAATTTAACGGAATTCTTAATCAACACATCATGGGCTTCAAAAGGGTGTCTCAGATTGTCTCTATGGTGTTTCCATTCTCTCATAAATCTCTAATTAGTGTAAACATCCTAACCACATAAAAGAAGATAATGTTCAATTAGGTGTAAAATTTGTTCTATACATTCTATCTGAAATCTGAGACACCCTTTTGTAGATAATGGCCATAGGAACAACATATAATAAAATCAACCCTCTAGGGATACCTATGCAGAAGCTAATTTCATTTGAAAGTGGAAATTTGGTGAAAATATTTTAGACACAGTTAACATTATAATTGGTTACATAATTGTTGCATAATACTAACATTGCATTTATTTGAAAGAGTAATCTGTTAGCTATCCAAAACTACCACTTTTATAATTTTTCAAGCATTATTAAGAAAGTTACAGCATTTTAAAACTTGGAAGTTGTAGCTATAAAATCTTTGTATTGTGCTACCTTAAATAGCACCTACCGTCAGTATATGTGTCAAACACCTTAACATCAGCCACCTCCATCTTATTGGCTGAAGTAGAAAATATATTAAAATGTAAAACATGGAGAAAGTCAACCGGAAAAACACTTCTGTTTCCTTCGAAAGTGTCATTTTCTATAATTTCTCAATTATTAGTAGTTTTTGAGTAAATAAAATAACTTAACTTTTTGTATAAAATAACTGTCAATATAAGGGTTATGCTGATACTACAGGAACATTTCAACACAGAAATTTGAACAAATGTACTTCAAAATTTAATGTATGTGTGCTTGTTTCTATTTATTACCATCTTAAGAAAAGATTTTGAAAACAACAACTTTTTAGGTAAACAAATGATGATTTTGGTAAGAATGTTGTAATTTGGTAGTACGCTGATTTCTCTAACTTACAATGTAAAAACCCATCATAACACACAGGTGTAATTTTATTACTTAAATTCAAAACTGAAGTGAAATCTTTTTACATTTTAACTGAAAAATTATTTGTTGACAACAAAAGAACTTAAGGGGGTTCGCGGGTCTAAATCATTTATATAGGATTTCTCTATATTTTTCTATAAATGAACTTTATCTTATAGTTTATAGAAAAATAAAATAAAAAAGTGGGGTCACGTTCATTTGCGCTCACAATCTGCCTTCGAAAGAAGCATACATTTTTGTAAAGGTGGTTTTTTTCTGTTGAAGTAATAGGAGAAATAAAGGTAAAATCGAAATAAAAAAAAGAAATTTTATTACAGAGATCGCTAAAATTTTACAATAATTTAGTTTAAGTACAGCTTATATGGAAATTATATTAAAAAAGATAGGTCACCGATGAGTTGAAAAAGATATTTCAATTTTAGAGCCAAAAAATGGCATTTTTCCACCAAAGGGAGATAATTTGGAACTTTTTCAATGATGTATACATTTTGAAAGTCATCTGGGGCCATCACGAATTGATTGTTTTGAATGATTTTTTGTACCATATGATAAAGTAACAACTACAAAAGGAAATAAATAAAATTTGTAATGAAAAACAAATGTTTGATTTTTGTCTGAAAATTTTATACCCTCGAGCCTCCTTAATGAATGATCAACATACTTACTGTCAACAAACAATATATTAAGGCCTCTTCCTCCATTATTGTTGTCTGGACTAATAATTCTGAAAATATATATCATTACAATTAAACCATCAATTCTAGATGATAATAAGGTCCATTGGTTAGGCCATTCTTTAGAGATTTTTCAGAAATTAATGTAGTCAAAAGCAAAAATATTTCATTTTTATTTATAAAAAAAACTTAAGTACATTTACTACACTGGACAAGGTGGTCAGATTGTTTATTTTTCACTAATTGTAACCTAAGTGTCATAATATTAACAAATATATCAGCAAGAAAGGACCATTCCTTGAGTTCTATGGAGATTGATACTTACAACATATTGTTGGTCCATTCCTTGAGGTCTATGGAGATTGATACTTACACTTTACCATCATAACATATTGTTGGTCCATTCCTTGACATATTGTTGGTCCATTCCTTGATGTCTATGGAGATTGATACTTACACTTTACCATCGTAACATATTGTTGGTCCATTCCTTGATGTCTATGGAGATTGATACTTACACTTTACCAGCGTAACATTATTGTTGGTCCATTCCTTGATGTCTATGGAGATTGATACTTACACTTTACCATCGTAGCATATTGTTGGTCCATTCCTTGATGTCTATGGAGATTGATACTTACACTTTACCATCGTAACATATTGTTGGTCCATTCCTTGATGTCTATGGAGATTGATACTTTACACTTTACCATCGTAACCATATTGTTGGTCCATTCCTTGATGTCTATGGAGATTGATACTTACACTTTACCATCATAACATATTGTTGGTCCATTCCTTGATGTCTATGAAGATTGATACTTACACTTTACCATCGTAACATATTGTTGGTCCATTCCTTGATGTCTATGGAGATTGATACTTACACTTTACCATCGTAACATATTGTTGGTCCATTCCTTGAGGTCTATGAATGATTGATACTTACACTTTACCATCGTAACATATTGTTGGTCCATTCCTTGAGTTCTGTGGAGATTGATACTTACATTTTACCATCGTAAATATTGTTGGTCCAACTGTATTGTCAGTCCCTGTTTTTAATAAAAATGATTTTTGTCCAATTCACATACCACACCACACGCTGCACCTACAACAAAATCATCTGAAACCTATAGGTAATGTCTGAGATACAGGTGTGTTTCAAAGGTAAAAAGTATCAAAGGATGGACAAGGATAAAGCTTGTTCAAAAACTGTATTTGTCATTCATGATATAAATTCAGTTCTGCAGATAAGAGTTTTTGTTTTAATTGATTGAAAATTAATTAACATTCACATGTTAACAAAATCATTTTGCTGATATTTTTCAAGAATTTATTATTAAGAATTCATTATATAACAATTTTTTGTTTTATATGGCCTTACGAATACACCATAAAAATAAAGATTTTATCACTGTATTGGTTGTAATACAATATTTCTTCTTTGGAGACAAGTTAAATTCTCCAATTAAAAACACAAGACTTGCTGGGTATTTGAACGATCTCATGAGAGACGTGGTGGAATCTTTTAACTATTAGTGCATCTTTTTATGTTGTAATATTACACTTCTGTTCAGGTAAGGGTGAAGGTTGGAACCTGTTCAAACTTTCAAACCCACTGTATAAATTAAGGCAAAACAGTATATTCAATAGAAAGAAAAAAAATTGTAGATATCCATTTGAGTTAATACCTTTTTCTGGTGACTGTACACCATTTGCATCCCAAACATCTCTCATCCTGAAAAATAAAATAAGTTAGTTACTATAATATCAATATTACTTTGTTATATTTAGTTCTGTAGATAATCATTTAAACTAAGATAGAATAATTTCAAGACAGTTTTTGTGGTGCTAAGCACACCCCCACAGTAATTGAGGCCGCACTCATTATTCTAAGAATTAGAAAACAGAAAGAAGTTGTCCGACTGATCACAAGTCCTTAAATGTTACAACCCATACCTGTTAAGCTGCTGACCAATCACAAGCCCTTAATGTTACAACCCATACCTGTTAAGCTGCTGACCAAATATGAAGTGTTTCTCTTTAGTGGTTCCTAAGAAAAATTACCCAAACCTTTGTTGGAACAATCAGACTGACAGATATATAGATATGGTGATTGCAATGTAGCCTAGAATGATGATAATACTGATGGAGTGGTATTAAATATCCAGTGGCAAATATCACATGCATAAGAATTAGAAAGGGTTAAGGAGATGCAAATTAAACCCTCATGATGAGTCAGATCTTTAACGTGCAGAAAGCCATTGTACCCTACCATTATTCTGACTCCTATCCAACCAGTCTTTAAACTAAAATCTGTATCCCTTTGCTTGACAGTTAACCAGAAAATTCCTATTTTCAAATTAATGATCTTATCAAACATAAAATAAATTTCTTCCATTAAACAATATTTATCAACAGTAAATCTGTAAATACTTTTTATTCATACCTTGTATTTCAAACTGACTTCTTGATCTGTTGAAGTATAAATATACAGCAGCTAAACTAAAACAAAGCAATGCCAAACTTTTACTGCAACCTGGAAATAAAAATTTGATTCAAAACAAAAGAGCATAAACATGATAAACATGATAAATATTTACCAAAAATAAGATTTCATATAATGATATTTAGGAGACGACATTAAAATACCTGTAAGGAATATTGTTCCTTTTTTTTTTTTTTATAATTCTTGAGCAGCAGAATTCATTTAACCAACAAATGAGACTACCTTAGCTTGTTAACCTGTTTAATCCCAACCTTAGTTTGATCCTGAGCCAAATCAGGACTTCTGTTTTGTACATTTTTTATAGGTATTAGAAGTACATGTAAGATGTTAGTGGTTGGTGTGGTCTGTTGTCCTATATTTTAGGTGATTCTTGTTATTGCTTTTATGTTTTACATATTTCTTATTCCTCAATAATATATATGTAAATGGTTGAGTCCATTCACCATTGTAAAGTAAAGTAAAGTTCTATAGTTTTAAACATTAACATGATTAACATGATTAATAAATTGTGGACCTAAAGCATCTTAAAACTCTTTACTAGTTACCTGCAAGCTTTCTTCCAAACAATCTCCTTATTCTTCTGATCATCACAAATTTATAAAGTAATCAAACATGTGTCATGATTATAACCTGCAATAGAAAAACACATAATTTCTATAAGCTTATGTTTGTGTCAGCATTTATCATATAGATATAGGAAGATGTGGTGTGAGTGCCAATGAGACAACTCTCCATACAAATAACAATTTAAAAAGTAAACCATTATAGGTTAAAGTACAGCCTTCAACACAGAGCCTTGGCTCACACCGAACAACAAGCTATAAAGGGCCCCAAAATTAATAGTGTAAAACCATTCATTTACACATTTGTAAAAAGGGTATCTTTTTTGCATTTGGAATTAGCAGAGATTTTACTGTAAATGGTAGGTCAGGTCTTTTAAATATTATTACTTTTAATTATTGATTTTCTATAGTTCCATCGACAATTAACAAATGATTAATGTCTAAATTATATGTTGTTACCATTTTCCATTAAACCAGCACAGTAGAACAAAATTTAATGATGATCCCTGTAGGTAAACAAATTCTGCATTGTAAATAATCAAAGTGATGGAAATTACACAAAGAAAGAGTAGCGAACGGACACGGATTCTTCCTCACTTCTTTGCATCCCATAAACAGCTGATAAATGTGTACATTTTCTTCATTGATGTTCTTTGGAAAGCGTTTTGCAGAAAATATTTAGGATGCAAATGAGGCCAATGAGCAATTTCTTACCTTCGATTTATTTTTTTATTTTTTGCTTGTGCACAACTTTCTAAATAATATACTGAAAAAATATTTTTACAAAATTTTAATCATTTTTAATCCGGAAGTGATAAAACTTGTTGAAACTCCAGACAATTTACGGTTCGGACTACAGTTTCCGTATATGGAATATAGTATCCCCGTATTCGGGGCGGATCTAGGAAGGCGTCACAGAAAAAAATAACCTTTCAAGACGTCATAATTATTTGGACTAAGGCGGATCTAGCCATTTTTAACAGGGTTTCCAACCCTTGTTAAAAAATGGGGAAGGGGAAAAAAAGGGGGGGTTCATCCAAGACCCCCCCCCCCCCCCATACACACACACATGGATCTGCAACTGATATTGGTTGCTACGACGTACCCATACAGATTTGAATTTTATTATCATGTTATTGTGCCGTGATTCATTCTGTGATTCACAATTATATTGTTGTTGGCTCTGATACTGACCAATGCTAATCATTGATACTAGATATATGCCGGTAACTTAATATCAAAGGTTTTTTAGCTATCGACTTTTAACCAATATAACCTTAAATTTATATATATCAAATTGTCGGTTATTATTTTCGAAAGACATTAAGAATAAAGTAAAAAATGTAAAAAATCCAAGGTATATCCAGAGACATGTATATATGTCTCTGGTATATCTATAAAATAACCAATCAAAATAGTGTTCAACATGATTTTTTTGAGGGAATAGATACATTTAAATGTAAGGTGCGATGTTCCTCACTTTGTTTTGATATTGCCTTTGTCTATGCATCTGTGGACACAACGTGCCGTACGAATCTACAAACTTGGGATCATCCGAGTAAATATTGATTGTATTATGCTAGATTTTATTTACGCCATGTCAATGACCATTAGACAGTTCAGTCTACTATCTTTAGCCAATATTTTATCACGAGAACGGTGGGTGGTTTTGTTGACATATGAACTTAAACGACCTTTGCTTTAAACGGGGTCACTTAAAAAGTTGCTAAGTAAGTAAAATTTTCATGCAACAATAACTTAATTTATATAAGGAATGAAACTCAGTCAAGTTATGTAGTTGAACAAAAGACTTGAGACTCTGTTTTAGCTTGCGTTGGGTAGTTGTGCTTGTCTGACATATTAACTTTAATAAACAACTGAAAAACACGAACGGTAAGTTAACATAAATAAGGAACAATAACATTGATATAAAAATTGGACTTATCGAAAAAAAAAAACTGACAGATACCATATTGTTTTAGGTTTCTAATTAAAAATTTCAATTATTTGTTGTTCATTTTATACAGTTGTTTTCTATAAGTAACAATACACAAAAAGTCATATATATTATTATTATTATTATTATTATTATTATTATTATATTATTATTATTATTATTATTATTATTATTATTATTATTATTATTATTATTATTATTATTATTATTTATTATTATTATTATTATTATTATTATTATTATTATTATTATTATTATTATTATTATTATTATTATTATTATTATTATTATTATTACATAAACGGTAGTATAGAATAGAGATGGTATCAGTTAAAGGTGAAAGTAAAGGCGATCCACCGTACGCATGATACTACAAAAAATATTCAATACACAAACATGGCGATTATCAAATTAATATGAACTATAGATAGATAAAAGAAGATGTGGTATTAGTGTCAAGGAGACAACACTCCATTCAAAAAGTCAAAATTTGTAAAAGAAAAATCATTATCGGTCGTCCACTGTCTATATCACTCTGTTCAGCTCTTAATATTATTCCGTATCATGTCTTTGTGACGTCAAATACGTTGACCCGGCCTTAATAACTTTGACCCGGACATATCAGCGACGTCATAATGTTTGAACCGACGTTAATAACTTTGACCCGAACTTATCAAGTCATCTTTTGTGTGCTGGTGAAACAAAGAAAACACTTCTGAAACACGCAAATATAGCCCGATAAATCGATTATCAGATTATCTGCATATTGATATTGTAAAATATCAGCTGCTTGACATTATATGAAGGCTTTTTGATCTCGTTCGCTACGCTCACTCGACAAAAAGCTTCATATTATGTCTCGCAGTTGATATTTTACGATATCAACATGCAGATAACTGATAATCGGTACTTATAGGTCAAAGTACAGTCCTCAACATGATCCAACATGGGGCCTTGGCTCACACCCGACCGAGCACGGCAAACTATAAAGGGCCAAAAATGACTTGTGTAAAACCATTCAAACGGGAAAATTATCGGTCTAATCACAGGCACTAGACGTTCTGTCAATAGTAATATATATAGACACTATTTTCTTCCCATTGCCAATATTTTATTACTATTGACAGAACGTCTAGTGCCTGTGGTCTAATATATATCTATATAATTACATTAGATGTATGTTTCATTATGGTTCAGTTATTTTGATTGGCTAACAGCAATTTCGCGTCCTTCTGAAATTAACATTCATTACACAATGACGATGACACGAGGTCCCACAACAAAGTGCACACTGACAGGTAAATTAAAGAAAAACTTAATAGAAATCGTGTTTTCATGAACTTAGCTAAAAAAATGTAATTATAAGAATATTGAATGCTTATTTTTGTAACTTCATAGGGGTGTAAAAGCGTTAACCGTGCACACATTTTTAGAATGAAGCGCTTCCGCGCTTCATACAAAATGTACTTCGGTCAACGCTTTTACACCCCAATGAAGTTACAAAAAGAAGCATTCAAAATACTTATAATTACATTTTTTTAGCTAGGTTCATTAAAACACGATTTCTATTAAGTTTTTCTTTAATTTACCTGTCAGTGTGCACTTTGTTGTGTTGCACAACCACTGAGTCAATGTTACTGCTGATAGATAGTATCATAACCCCAGCAGTCAGCACTTTAGTGTTGTACAACCACTGAGTCGATGCCACTGCTGATAGATAGTATCATTACCCCAGCAGTCAGCACTTTAGTGTTGTACAACCACTGAGTCGATGCCACTGCTGATAGATAGTATTATAACCCCAGCAGTCAGCACTTTAGTGTTGTACAACCACTGAGTCAATGTCACTGCTGATAGATAGTATCATAACCCCAGCAGTCAGCACTTTAGTGTTGTACAACCACTGAGTCGATGCCACAGCTGATAGATAGTATCATAACCCCAGCAGTCAGCACTTTAGTGTTGTACAACCACTGTCAGAGTCAATGTCACTGCTGGTAGATAGTATCATAACCCCAGCAGTCAGCACTTTAGTGTTGTACAACCACTGAGTCAATGTCACTGCTGGTAGATAGTATCATAACCCCAGCAGTCAGCACTTTAGTGTTGTACAACCACTGAGTCGATGCCACTGCTGATAGATAGTATCATAACCCCAGCAGTCAGCACTTTAGTGTTGTACAACCACTGAGTCAATGTCACTGCTGATAGATAGTTTCATAACCCCAGCAGTCGGCACTTTAGTGTTGTACAACCACTGAGTCGATGCCACTGCTGATAGATAGTATCATAACCCCAGCAGTCGGCACTTTAGTGTTGTACAACCACTGAGTCGATGCCACTGCTGATAGATAGTATCATACCCCAGCAGTCAGCACTTTAGTGTTGTACAACCACTGAGTCGATGCCACTGCTGATAGATAGTATCATAACCCCAGCAGTCAGCACTTTAGTGTTGTACAACCACTGAGTCAATGTCACTGCTGATAGATAGTATCATAACCCCAGCAGTCGGCACTTTAGTGTTGTACAACCACTGAGTCGATGCCACTGCTGATAGATAGTATCATAACCCCAGCAGTCAGCACTTTAGTGTTGTACAACCACTGAGTCAATGTCACTGCTGATAGATAGTATCATAACCCCAGCAGTCAGCACTTTAGTGTTGTACAACCACTGAGTCGATGCCACTGCTGATAGATAGTATCATAACCCCAGCAGTCAGCACTTTAGTGTTGTACAACCACTGAGTCGATGCCACTGCTGATAGATAGTATCATAACCCAGCAGTCAGCACTTTAGTGTTGACATGAAATATGATTGATAAGGTCATGTTTAAAAATCAAATGTTTTCAAAAGGAGAAATTCAAATATTAAGGTAAATAAAAAAGGACAACAATAAAATTTATCACGAGATTGAGGAAGCTAATTTTATGATTTTCATCGATTTATATATGAATGAATGAATGAATATTTTAATATAAAAGTGCAACCTGCATTATAACAAACAATTACATTCACAAATACAAGTAATTTTCAGCCAGCCAAATAGGCTTATGATGCACTATACATTGTGTATTATTATTGAAAATAAAATAAATAAATAAATATAGTTCTAATTTACACGCAAGGCACGTTAACAGTTGATCACAGATTGTCTGGTGGTAAAACAGTTCAAAATAAAGTAAGAAACAAGCTTGCTGTAATTACAAAATAAATGTTTTAATTTGATGTTCGCTTGAAGCGTAGTTAAGTCTATGTTGTACTTATCTCGGATATCATTAAATAATGTTATTCGTAATTATTCATTGCGTTCACAAAACAGCAAGAGATGGGATTCGTCCTCTATTGATTGAGACTTGCACATTTAACAAAGGCGTTGGTCAAGTGGCACATTACGAAATCTTCCCTTTTCGATCTTTAAATGTAAAGTTCCACTTCGCATCCGGGCTATCACTGATCGTTGTTGTCTTGATAAACACTTTTTCAAGTATGGCTCTACCTTGTAGTCAGTTTTTATGTTTTTATATGTTCGTAATTTAGGCATATCTTCCAATGCATTTAGCCATTCCTGTTGATGCAGTTCAACAAGTTTTTGTTCTTAACACAAGATACGATATGAGCCGTTGGTCGTCGTTCTGAGTTTTGTAGACCACATTTAGTCATTATTGGTTTTACATCATTACTCCATATATGCAGTAATGGAATACGAGAGATTTTAAAAGTCATAAACTTTATATTTCACTAATTAATACTGTCGTGTTAATTGTAAGAACTAAAAAGTAAAATACTAGTAATAAAAAATACCAAACTCCGAGGAAAATTAGTCAAAACAGAAAGTCAAAATGAAAAGGCTTAAATAGCTCAAACACATCAAACAAATGTATAACAACTGTAATATTCCGACTTGGTACAGGCATTTTCTTGGTGGATTTTACCTGGTTTAATACTAGCTTAACCTCTCACTTGTATGACAGTCCCTAAAAATTCCATTAAATTGAAAATGATGTGTGAACAAAACAAACAGATCTTTTAATACATGTCTACCTTATTTATCATAGCAATGATCACACCACGAGAATTTCTGGCTATGCAGGGCAAAACTGTGTTGGTGATTGGTGTTGGTGGTTATTGTCAACGGTTTATTTGGGATGTTTATAAAGAATTCGGAATTAAGGTAATATTAAGTGGCATATGACAGTGGCTTTACATAACTTAATTATTTTATGGTGTATACTGATATACATTCTTCGTTTCCAATAGTTAATATTCATTTTCAAATAAAGCGAATAACACCTTAGTACACGTCCAACATAAACATAATAAAAGCCACTTATCATTTAACCACATATATAAGAAGATGTGGTATGAGTGCCGATTAGAAAATAAAGTCACCGGCATGCAAACGGGAAATTCAATATAAAAAACTAATTTATAACACAACAATTTACGAAAAACTGATATGACAGACTGGTATCGTCAATGTATATTTGTTTCGTCTAACAGAAGTTCTTCTGGAAACTTTGTTTCTAAACAATGTCATAATATTTGTTCCTGTTGAAACAAATATTCGATACCCTTTATTCCGTTCCGTACGGAACAAATACTGTAATATTTGTTCCAATAGAATTAATATTACAGAATATTTCTTCCACTTGGAACTTATAAAGGAAGTTCTATTTCGTGACAGCATGAAACAATAACAACCATAGAACTTAAATCGTTCTGATCCATTCTATTTCATTCTATTATTATTAGTCTATCCTGCATGACTAAGGACAAAGCGACTTTTGTTTTTATTTCATTGTTGTTTATTATATATTTTCTACTGTAGATTGTTTTGGTTGACCCGGATGATAAAAACCTTGCCATTTCAAAGGTCACTTCATTCATTGAATACGACTTTCTGAGTCACCAAACGGACCAGGAGCATGCAACATGCATAATTAAAATTCTAAAGGAGAAAGGAATAAACAATAGACGGCTGTGTTACATTTTTAGACACATGTGGCCCTTTAGCCGCAATCATTTGTCGCCAACAAAATTTATACGGCCCAGGACAAGAAGCAGCATATGTGGCTAAATATAAAGGTACGACCTATGAGGTTTTAAAAACAAAAGATCAGACAAAACAGTTTATAGTAAAATGTTACCAAATGAATACTAAATTTGACATCGAAAGTGCATTTTCTTATGTTGGAGTTCCCGCCGTTATGAAACCGGAAAACGGATGCTGTGGTGCCGGTGTAAAACGTATTACAGATTTAAAGCAGTTCAAAGTGACTTATGAGAATGAAGCGTTAACACATGGAAACAATTTCACATTGATGGAGTTCATAGAAGGGACTCAGCATGGTATTGAACTTATATTATTTCAGAGAGAGCTCATTGCTTCGTTTGTAACGACTATGGCCCAACAAGGAAGGATAGATTTACAGAAACCGCCGCCACAATGCCTAGCTGTCTATCAAAAGACGCAGTAGAAGAACTTATGACTGCTGCACATAAATGTTGTATTGGTATAGGGTTGGTCGACGGGGTTTTCAACGTTGAAATGAAAATGACCTCTAATGGACCAAAGCTTATAGAAATGAATGCTAGAATGCCTAGTTTTTATATAAGGGACTGGGTATTGATATGCTATGGAATTGATCTTCTATTGTATACTTTCATGACTTGTTTAGGAATTCGACCAGAAATGACAAAACCGGTTTCAATTCATCAAATAATGGGCATAGCTTGTGTACCGTCTGTACACAAAGAACATTTGTCTAAGTCACAAACGGTTGATCTATTCAAAGATATGGATCAAAAGGGAATTATAAGTTATCACCAGTTAAGCAACAGTCTAGGCGAGTGTGAAAATGATGGCAATGAAATACCATTTTGTTCTCTTGCTGTCATAGATCAAGGTATCACAAAAACAAAAGAAAAACTATTAAAAGTTTGGAATTTAATAGGTTTCAACACGGACAGTTACGATGTTAAGTTGTTTTTACAACACTTTTAAAATAGAATAATTTTTTTATCTTTTCGAAAACACTTCAATTTGTTCATTTGTACTTAAAACCATTATGTTCCTCCTTAGGATACATTTATACAAAAAATAAATAGCAGCATGGCTGTATATATCACGTAAATGGTGAAATAGTTGATTTGACTGTAAAAACTGATAGTTTAGGAATTAAGTCTTACCTAATTTGATAAATATTTCTCTGTCATTTATCACCTGACTCCTGTCTTGAGACAGACACAATCAAATGTTGCGGGTTAATTAAAATCATGTCAATATCCAGTCCTACTCTTGTATCGGTATTGTAATATCAAAATATTACTTACTTTCATTGAAAGAGATACAATAATGAGAAGGTGCTTGCATAAATTAAAGATATGGCCATATGTGTCCCTCTGACAGCCGGAGTGGACACATGTGTTGTCTTTGGCACAGCCAATGTGGACACGGGTGTTACATCCGGCCTCAATGTTTGTATGTGAGAAGAATAAACGATTATTAGTGACCTTTCATTTCGGACTTTAATAGAATTAGGTATACAAACCCCTTTGTGCAGTTTTATGAAATAAGCCTTCGTCGTCGACGTGATTTTACTATATATTAAAACATTTACCACAGACAATGATTAAAAAATATTGTGAGGTCATTTATAGCAGCAGTCCTTTTGCGCTAATTACTGTTTTTTAGGGGTATCATTTGCGCCAAATTTTGTTTTTCCAAATGTATCAATTGCGCCAATATTCGAAACTCATTTGCGCCAATTTACCTCTACACATATCTATCATAAATATTAATGATTAACATTTGGTGTTTATTCTTATGTTTGGCTTTAAAAGTATCATATGATCGGAGATATTTCACCATGAAGATGAGCATCTGGAGAGAAATGACTTGAAGTGCATTAGACATTCCATGTACAGAGAGAGAAGAAAACTTATTGCTTTGCTGAATATTTAATACAAGATATGCCAAAAGAGAAGAAAATAGAAGCTTTTACTGATTATGTTTTAGCCACATATGTTGATGACACAGTGCTGTGTTCCCACCATCTATCAGTAATGGAACAGAAGTATTCCACAGGAATTATTATGAACTGTTTTATGCATTTCATCCTTTAATGTTTTTCTTTTTGGATAATAAAGTGAAGTTACAAGCTACTACATACATTAAATTGGAAAGTACCCATGCAGTAGTAGTAAGAAGAAAGTATGTTTCAGAAAGGAAACATTAGCCGTGTAAACTGCCGGTTCCAAGTCCGAATAAAGGAGGAGGGGTAATTTATCTTCTAACTGGCGCAATCGTATGTTTTATTTTTTGGCGCAAATGATACCATCTAATTTTAAAACAGGTGGCGCAAACGTAGCATTGGAGAAAAAAGTTGTGGCGCAAAAGGATGTATTTTTGGCGCAAACGGATCTCTCCCTAAAAAAACTATTTATAGTTTGATTAATCAATTTGGTATCAGTAGAAGCAAATTTGTCACAAATACATATTTTTATTATATATTCGTTGTGAAACGTCCTCATTTTTTGATGATATAAACACAAGTATTTTTTGGGTCATAAAATGTGATATTATATTTCAACATTATAAATTTGTAAAAAAATATTATACACGTCCACATTAGGTGTAAAAAAAAACCCAAATGAGTACAAAATTGTGACCAAATAAACACTCCAGACATTTCTGTGTCTTTCAACATGAGACTTGTTTACAACAAATGCCAGCAAATACTTTTTTTTGAATATATGTGTGATAATATGAACTAGATAGTTAAAATGGTAAGTTGAGAATACCTTAAATACAGTGTTTCCTCGACTGTTTCGGCGCTGTCCCCGACAATCTCCAGGTTAATCAGGCTCAGCCAGAAACAAACAGGTAGCTCTTTCACTGCTCTTCCTCTTCCTCCATACCAACCAGAAGCTTCCTCCGCCTGTCTCCCAACTTTCCTACCAAGCTTCTTCCAAGTTTCCTTCTATGGCTTGCATCTGCTGACTGCCATAATGGTTGCTGAATATTGTCAAAACCAAGTCGTCCTGATGTTACCACTCCAACTAGGTCTCTATGTCTTAATATGTTCTCTGCATCTTCAACAGCGCTCTTGGACACCCATTTCCTTAATGTCCTGACATCAACATTTGCTTCTTTCACTTTGTCATCTTCAGTGTCTCTTAACATCATGACTTGTCTGGTTTTGGTGACTTTAAAACTCCTCTGTAATAGACAGTGGTAGTCGAAGTTTTGAACTGGTGGTGTACAAACCAATGCTGCTTAACCTCTTTGGAACCTCTAAACCATTTGCGTAAGTGTCTGTTGAACATCCTCTCTAAACTTTAAACTTTGGTTAGAGGTACTTCGTACATTAACAGAGGCCATATTATCCTTGGTAATATTCCATGATGATAGCACCACGCCTTGTACTTCACAGGAAAATAAGACTTGTCAATAGTGTCCACTTTCCTACTTGTGATACCATATCATCTGCACTTTCTCTGTCTTTAAAGGAGTCTCTAAACCACTTCCCCAAGCTTTTGACTGGTTTCTCCATGATTGTTGGAATGATATCTCCTCCAATTCTGATCTTTCTATTCTGCACATTTCCTTTCTTTAATATACGACTCCTTAACTTTGAAGGATTAAACTTCATCCGTGCCCAGTCTATGAGCTCACCCATATCTTGTAACATCCACATGCCTTCCAGAACTTACTATGCTGTTTTTGTGATGTCATCCCTGATTGCTCTTGTTGGTGACTGACTGACCCCAGATGACATTACAGGTCCTTTGCACATCTTCTCGGCTGAGTTTACTAGTAGATTCATTGCAGTTAAGAATAGAACTACTGATTTGGTAAATCCTGTAACGATTCCCACTTTTAGTTTTTGCCACGCTGTTGTGTAATCTGCATCTGTAAACCTCATTATACAGTTGTTGAAATAGTACTGAAGCGTTTCTCTTACCATAGCAGGTATGTGGCATATCTTGAAGGTTAAGTCTACTAGCTTGTGTGGTATATTTCCGTAAGCGTTTGCCAGGGTTAACCACATGATAGTCAAATTGCATTTGTTCTCTTTGGCCTCCTAGATAATCTTTGTTAAAACGCTTGTATGTTCGAGGCACCCTGTTACTCCAAATTTCTGGACTGAGGTGTCAATATAGTTGTTCTCAAGCATATATGTTGTTACGTTTCCGCCAAGACAAACCTTTCCCTCAACACTGAGAAGTGATATGGTCCTAATTAAACAACCATCTTATTTTAACCACTCATCTGGTAACCAATATTTCTCCATATTACTTTTATGAGTCTTCATACTTGTTGTGCGAGGTTTGGAAAGTTCTTAAAAACTCTGTATTGAATACCGTTTGGTCTGGTGCTGGTGCTGATGCTGCTCTCGCTTTTTTAAAAGTTGACATCACTTAATGAAGTTTGTATTATGACATATCACACTCTATTGTTTTACCAATCTGTTTTGGTCTCTAAGATCTTTATTTCTGTCTAGATCACTGTGAGTATCTCTCGAACATTGTTCAACCTCATATCTAAAACCGGCCTGATCTTTTATCTCCAAGGAGTTTTTTTACAGCTGTGAATTGTGAACTCTTTCTTGCTCTTTCCCTTCGGTTCTTTCTAAGGTTCCCTGTTCTCCTCAGTGTTTGTATTCTTTCTCTTTAATGAGGTTTGTTCGTGTGCTTTTGCTTTCTTGAAGCACTTTGTTAAGTTGCGTTGTTCTCTTCTCAGTTTAGCAATTTCACCTACTCTTCTCTTCTCTTTCATGGCCTGACTTTTACCTTTTTTCTGTTCTTCAATTCCAAACCTGTCTTTCCCAATTGCGTTGATAATGGTACTCATTGCTTTAATCTTAGTCTACATCTCCTGAACATGCATCAAACTGGATCCACTCTTTTTTTTTAAGCTGCTGTTGTCCACTTAATTCGTGGAGTAGGTGGGTCTTCTTCTTTCCTTGGGGTTTCTCTCCTTCTTCTGACTGTTAAGATCCATTCTTAACTGATCATGAGCTTCGTTTTCTCCCATGAGTTCCTCCACTTGTACATGAAAGTTTTGAACACTGTGGTGTGTTTCCTGGTTCATCTCCTCCCCCATCTCATCAGGTTACTATTTGCGTCGTTCCAGAATTGGTGTCACTGAACAGCCATCTTTGTGCAATGAATCTTAAGTCCTTTAATTTGCTTAAATATCTTCCAACAACTACAAACTCTAGATATGTCCATTTCCTGTCTCGTTGTGTGCGTGTTTCAGTTCCAGTTGTTTCCGTTGTCCCTCATGTAGTTCGTTCATCCTCCCACGCTCTCGCACGACCAGGGAGTGTCTTATTATATATCTGTCCATAGCATGCTCTAGACTCTCCATTGCTGAAGTTAACCCAGGTCTACCAAACCGTTGTATGTCTTGGTACCGATCTTCCTCGGTTGCCAACAGTCTTTCCTTGTTGTCACCATCCTATCTATGGTTGCCAATTAGTTTTTCCGAATAGTCAAGTGAGTCTCCAGATGTTTGAATACCTTAAATACAGTGTTCCACTGCTCAGCTGGTTCCTTCATCAGGTGGACCCCAAGGCTCTCCAAAATGTCTGAGAAACAAAGCCTCTATAGCCTACCTCCACTGGAAAATACCATGTTCTCCTCATGGATGTCTGTTATCAATTCCTGGTACTTCGCTAGCTTTTTCTCATAGGCTACTTCCAGTCTTGTTTCCCATGGCAATGTAAGCTCTACAAGAATGACCTGTCTGCTGATTCTGGTCAACAGCACAATGTGTGGTCAGAGGCTTGTTGTTATAACCTCTCTAGGGAATGTGGTCTTTCCCCAAACATCTGCTTGCATCTCCCAGTCATTTGCTGTTGCTAGGATACCTCTGGCTTTGCTGTATGTGTTTTTGGATGACTCTCCACCTCCTTTGATGAAGTTGATGAACTTTGGGCCCTTCTCTATCTTAGTCTTCTTCCTCCTTTGTGTGTCCAAGACTGCTGCTTTCTCTCGAAGGACTTGGTCATGGCGCCATGTATATCTGCTATCCTCCAGAGCTGTCCTGGAAGACGACACAACATGCTCTAGATTTGCTGGCTTAACGCACAACTTACAACTAGGGTTTTTAATCAGTTTCCACATTGTAAGGTTTCTGGGTGTTGGTAGAACATCGTATACCACTATAGTAATATGTATTGCATAACGCTGCGCAATAGTCTTTTGCAAGATTAAAATGATCTTTTTGCAATTGGTCTTGTTTTTGGATACGACATAATAAAAGTTTCTTATTTAGGGAAGACTTATGTAGAAACTAACGTTTCAACTGCCTCAGTCAAAGTTGACCTTCGATGGATTTGGTTATTTTTTATAAGGTAGTATGTTATCATATAGCTCTTAATCTGTTTTGGTTCTGTGACATCTTTGGTTTTCAAATATTCAGCTTTAAGCGTTCCTGGTGAAGTTAAATTCAAGAAAGCGCTTCATAACTTGTTGTTTTTTTATTTTTACCAGACATAAACAAGTTATGACATTGCATTTTATAATTCTGACATCAAGAGGGTTAAAACGAGTTATTATTGGCCATACGTATTGCCATGTTATATGTCGTGGTTAAATAAATAAGATATCTTACTGACAATTCATTAAAGGTTCTAACAAAATCTTAGTCTGATGTGATTATGATCTTATTTGATGCATGATTTGTTTAGCTGTTTCGTTTGTCTTTCTCCTTATGATTGTTTGATTGATTTGTGTTTAACACCACTTTCAAAACTATGGTGCTATTGTGCTAATTCGAAGCGGTAATGTTTTACTGGCGGAGGAAGCAGTAGTGGCCGGAGAGAATCCTCGGTCTTCGGTAGGAAAACTGACAAGCCTAGTCAATTAAGATTGAATTCAAGCCTTACTCATCATGATCTTTCTGATGAGTTTTCAAATAAATAATGATTTATACGCGAAACCGTTTTTACGCATAAATAAACAAATATATTATGCTTTAGGGCACTTTATATTTTCAAAAATCGGTCAATCTAATTAAAATATTGATCTCTGATTACGTTATACTTCATATGTAGTATAACGTAATCAGAGATCAATATTTAATTAGATTGAAAATCGGTGTTATAATGAATTCCCCTAAAAGAAGACAACTTAATACACTATCCTCGATGTTGACTAATATACATGAATAAACGGAATCAATTCATGATAAATAACGCAAGGAGTGCAATGACAGTCTTTTGCTTCAAGTCTGTGTTTGTATACTTTTTTTTTTTAAATTTAATTCTTTATTTATTTAAAGAGGATTGCCAACAGCCAGAGGCTACGCGTGGATCTCCTCAATTTGTATACTGTTGTTTGTCTTTTATTCTTTTTCATTGCCATGGCATTGAACGTTAGCATATCCCTTTGGTATCTTTATGAGTCTTAAACCTGGGGAACAGCAGTTGATCCTCAATATTTACATATCCCAACAATATTGTACTGTGTATGTAGATGTATGATAGTCCTAGGTTTATACACACAAATGGTGTTAAATTTAACTCTGAAATCTAAAAGTAATTAAGAAATTTAGAAGTCCACCAATTCCAATTAAGTAAAGTTTCGAGCAAATCGATCTATGAATACTCTGGTAAGCTTACAACATATAAAACCAAAGTATGGTGTATGATGTGACCCAGCAAACCCACAACATTTTCATATCAAACTAGAGGCCCCAAGAGCCTGTATCGTTCTGATTTTACATTGGTTTGGAAATCATGTAAAAATAGATTAAAATCATAACAGCTACCCTAATAATGATTGAGGCCAAATTTGATTGAATATTTACACTGTAATTTAATCAAAAGCATTAGACTTTTGTAAATATAAAAAAGAAGATGTGGTATGATTGCCAATGAGACAACTGTCCACAAGAGACCAAAATGACACAGACATTAACAACTATAGGTCACCGTACGGCCTTCAACAATGAGCATAGCCCATACCGCAGTAGTCAGCTATAAAAGGCCCGATATGACAATATAAAACAATTCAAACGAGAAAACTAACGGCCTTATTTATATAAAAAAAAATGAACGAAAAAACAAATATTTAACACATAAACAAACGACAAAACCACTGAATTACAGGATCCTGACTTGGGACAGGCACATACATAAATAATGTGGCGGGGTTACAGAAAGTACCAATACATTAATTGAAATTGAAGAAAATGACTTTATGAAACAAAGACAAATCAAATATAAAGTAACAACACTTGGTCAGCACCACAAAAGAAACAATCATACCATACTCCATTAAGCGTTTTTCTAGAAGACGGCTTAATATGACGTCCATTATCACTGAACTAGTACACATTCTTGTTTAGGGGCTAACTGAAGCACACCTCGGGTGCGGGAGTTTCTCGCTCTATTGAAGAGCATTAGGCATTTGTCTGCTCTTTGGTCGGGTTGTTGTCTCATTGACACATTCCCCATTTCCATTCTCAATTTTATTGTATTAGATTTGTATTTCCCATAGGGTCCAAGTCCCCCGTTGGCAGCCATCTTGGTTGATGGATTTGCTTGGTCAACACCTCAAATGGAACATTCATTCAATGTTTGGTTTCATTTCATTCAGTGGTTCTCCAAAAGAAAACATTTATATGTATTTCCCTTAGGGAGCTATGTTAAATTAAGTCCTGGCGGCCATCTTGGATAATTGATCGCCTACAAAATTACAACACGTGGTCAGCACCCATAAGTGGTTCTATAAAAGAAAACATCTGTATGTATTTTCCCCCCAAGTCCCTCCTGGTGCCCATCTTGGATGATAGATCGGCTTCAATACAACAGCACTTATTCAGCACCCCATAAGGAACATTCATGCCATGTTTGGTTTCATTCCATTCAGTTGTTCTCTACAAGAAAACCAGATGCTCCGCAGGGCGCAGCTTTATACGAACGCAGAGGTCGAACCCTGAACAGTTGGGACAAGTATGGACACTACATTCAAGCTTGATATAGCTCTGAATTTGGATTGTGATTAAATAGTTGACACAGCATAGGTTTCTGACACAGAATGAATGTGGTCTAATAAACTTAACTTTTTGCTTTTGTGCAATACACTATGCTGTTGAATATTAATCGCCTCAAAACAAATATTTGAAGAAATTTTCTTTTTAATTTCTGAAATCTGAAATGAGAAAAATCGTATTTTTTTCACCTACCCTTTCCCTTATTTCAAAAATAATCTCAATTCAAATTTCTAATGGAATTTCCAACAATAACTACTCATTTAAATTCATCATAAAATATTAAAATATAAAAAGACATACAGTCATGGTTAAAATTAATATATTATTAATAAATTGTAACTTCTAAAAATAAATTTACAGCTAATGATCTCAAGATAATAATATTTTCTTAATTATTATATGTATTTAAATCACAGTATTTGATGTTTCTAGAAACAGTTAAAAAAAAATCATACTAGAACTAGCAAAAAAATAGCAAAGAGTACCAACATAAAGAAACAAAGCTAAAGTAATTGTCCATTAACCAGGAAACCCTTGTTTTCTCCCTTTTTTGCCCCTAATTTATAAACGGATTGAGTCATAACTCCACAACTCTAATCCTATCCATCCTTTTGTGGTGTGGAAACTTGTGATACAATTTCAGGCATTTCTATACACTGTTCCACAAGTTATTGTCTGGACACAAGAAAAATGCTTATTTGGGCCCTTTTATACCCCTTATTCCTAAACCAAAGGGACCATAACCCCCAAAATCAATCCAAACCTTCCTTTTTGTTGTTTCAAACTTTGCGTTTAAATTTGAAAGATTTATATTTACTTATACTTAAGTTATTGGCAAATTTCCAATTATGCTAAAATTATTGGCAAATTTCCAATTATACATAAGTTATTGGAAAATTTCCAATAAAGTTTATAATACTGAAGTTATTGGCAAATTTCCAAAGAAGTTTATTAATACTGAAGTTATTGGCAAATTTCCAATGAAGTTTATTAATACTGAAGTTATATATATTGACAAATTTCAAATACACATATTTAAAAGCAGTGTGAAGTAGTTCAAATATTACTTTTGGATTACCTCCCTTACACTGCTTTCAAATTGTCTTAACTGTCCTCTAACCAGAAAAAAAACCTTGTTTTTCCCCTTTTTATGCCCAATCATCTACGATAGTAGAGGGCCATTATGTTTTCTGGTCTGTGCGTCTTTCCGTCTGTGAGTCCGTCTGTCGTACTGTTCGTTCGTTAGTCCGTCTGTCCGTCCGTTCATCCCACTTCAGGTTAAAGTTTTTGGTCAAGGTAGTTTTTGATGAAGCTGAAGTCCCAATCAACTTGAAACTTATAGTACACATGTTCCTTATGATATGATCGTTCTTATTTTTAAACCAAATTAGACTTTTGACCCCATTTTCATGGTCCACTGAACATAGAAATTAAAAGTGTGAGTTTCAGGTTAAAGTTTTTGTTCAAGGTAGTTTTTGATGAAGTTAAAGTCCAATCAACTTGAAACTTAGTACACATGTTCCCTATTGGTTGATCTTTTTACTTTTAAGGTCAAATTAGATTTTTTACCCAATTTCACGGTCCATTGAACATGGAAAATGATAATGCGAGTGGGGCATCCGTGTACTTTGGACACATTCTTGTTTGCTCCTAATTCATAAATGGTGTGAGCCATAACCCCCTAAAGTCAATCTTAACCATCCCGTAGTAGTATGGAATCTTGTGGTATAATTTCAGAAAGATTCATACACTTTTACACAAGTTATTGTCTTGAAACTACAAAAATGCTTGTTTTTTGCCCCTTTTTGGCCCTTTATTCCTTGACTGTTTGCACCATAATCCTTACAAGAAATCCCAACCTTCTACTTATAATATTAAACATTGTGGTACATTTTCAGAGCAATTGAAATACTTATTACACAACTTATTGTCCTGAAACTAGATATTAGAAATGCTTGTTTTGGGCCCTTTTGGGCCCCTAACTCCTTAACCTTAGGGACCATAACCCCTAAAATCAATCCCAAGCTTCCTTTTGTAGTTATAAACATTGTGTTAAAATTTTATTCATTTCTATCTACTATAAGTTATTATCTGGAAACCATCCGTCTTTGGACGACGCTGACGACGTGATACCAATATACGGTAGGACCACAAAATTTTGCGGTTGTATAAAAATTGTTAGTATTGTCCATAGGGTTCTAGGTTAAACAAAGTCCCCCGGTAAAGGCTATCTCGAATGATGTATCACCTACAAAGCTACAAAACTTGGTCAGCACCTCATTAGAAACATTCATGCTATGTTTTATTTTATTCTATTTTTTGGTTTTATCGAAGAAGACATTTGTTTGTATTACCCACAGGTTCCTATGTTAAACTAAGTCGGGGCCCTCTCTGACAGCCATCTTGGATGATGGAATGGCTTTAAAGTAAACACATTTGGTCAGCACCTCATAAGGAACATTCAAGCCATGTTTGGTTTCATTTCATTCAGTGGTTCTATTAAAGAAGACATTTGTATGTATTGCCATAGAGTCCTATTTTAAACTTAGTCCCCGCTGGGGCCCTTCTTGAAGATAGATGGCTTAAAAAAGTAAACACATTTGGTCAGCACCTCATAAGGGATATTCAAGCCATGTTTGGTTTCATTCCATTAAGTGGTTCTCTAAAAGAAGTTTAAAATGTAAAAAGTTAACGAAGATGGACATCATACACAAAGTCATGAGAAAAACTTGCTTGGTACTTCGGGCCAGGTGAGCTAAAAAGGAGTTTTGTATTACAACAAGAGGGTTAACATTTGTGGCAGAATCAGATTTAAATTGTCTCTATATAATATTTATATTAATAACAATTTATCAATTTTCAGTAACTTTATTCACAATATTCTCTTCTCTATCTCACCACTTAAAGGCAATAGAAATCCATGAAAACAAAAACATTCAACAAACAAAATCAACAAATAACAAAAACAAAATCTATAATAAATAATAATTAATGACACTAAAGAAATAAAGATGTTAAAAAGTGTAAGAATCAATGAAATATTTAAAATGACCCATGATGACAAAAAGCACCTGTTACTTTTAATAGCATATAATTACAATTAACCATTTACACCTGTCTAAACAATTAGCCCTTTAAAATCTCATAAGTAATAAAACATTATTGAGAAAAGAAGCATTTACAGACTATACAAATGACAAAATAATTCATGTAACTAGTGAAAATAACAACATTAATAACTCTATATTTTGACAAATTAATTCTAGAACTATGAAGGTTCAATTCAAAGTCAGGACTTTCAAGAATGTATCTTATGGTTTTATTGTCAGTTTCTAATGATTAAATTACTAAGTTCCTGTATTAAACTCAGGACAAAAATATCTTAAAAACTAATGGAGGGGCGTCTTAAAAAAAAATCAAGCAAGAATAAGTTATTTCAAAATATCAACTAAAGCAACTTAACTTATAAGTCTATAGATATAGCACAAAATAACAAAATTCTATTATTAAAAGTCACATATCCCTATACAGACAATCTTCATATAAATAGGGTATAGGTGAGTTTTAAAGTTATATAAGTAGATTATAAGGACAGAATAAAATGCAAAAATATCCTTTTTTAAAAAAGCCGCATTTCCTGTGATTCACATTACATTTCAATGAAAAAGTCACATTAAAACCCAAAAATTGACACAGAAGCTGGCAATATGTCTACCATTTGATTTATTTCTATAAAAACTATACAGAACATACAGGGTCTGATTCTACTGAAATAGATAATGGGTTGGTATTTTCAGTGTAATACATTTATTGATGCTAAAAATTCTCAAACAAGAAAATTTTATACTTTAACTTAACTCAATCATGTTTTTTTTCTTCATTTGATACTGCTATCAAGCATGTGACATTCTGCTGGTTGACACTGGCCATAGAATCCTAAGAAAACATAACAAAGTGTTAACCTACCTGCTTATTAACAGACAGGGCATAAAAACAATAATTTTAGCAATACATGTATTTCATTAATTACTTAACATACCTATCACTGAATACAATTCTATTAATCTTTAGTAAGATGTCTTCACTTGAGAGAAGCCAAACTATGTGCTTATATTCTTCCTGTTTGAACTAAATACCTGATACCATATATAATTTAAAGCAAACGTAACTACATGATCATATTCACATGATTCACTTGCAACTAAGTGAAACTGTTGAAAAGGACTAAAACATGTTTCATATTAATGTAAGAAGACTAAAACTTTGTATGAGAATAATAACTAGAAGAAGAAGAAGAAATCCTACAAATGTCTCCCAATGTCAAAGAGGCCACATAAAACAAAAAAACCCAGAAGAATTGGATAACATGAAACAGTTGTTCTCCCTTCTTTGAATGGAGATATTTATACAAAATATAACTTTGAATTGAAACAAGAGTGCACACACTGAAATGTTTCGCCTTCTTTACTATCAATGATATTATGTTGATAGTCCTAAATATAAAGCTTTACAACTATCACATAAATTTAACATGATCAAAGAAAATGAGGTCAAGGTCATATAAACCAAACAAGAAATACATGTACAACCTACAATCATTCAATACACTAAATATAGTTGACCTATTGCTGATAGTCTGTAAGAAACAGACTTAACCATGAAAACTAAAACATTGACCAATGAACCATGAAAATGAGGTCAAGGCCAGATGAACCATTCCAGGCAGACATGTACAATATATAAAATTTCTATGCACCAAATATAGTTGTCCTATTGCATATACATGTAGTATAAGAAAAAAAAAACCAAAACTCAAAAACTAAACTTTGACCACTGAACCATGAAAATGAGGTCAAGGTCAGATCACACCTGACATCAAGACATGTACACCTTACAATCATTCCATACACCTAATATAGTAGACCTATTGCATACAGTATAAGAAAAACACAACAAAACACAAAAACTTAACTATAACCAATGAACCATGAAAATGGGGTCAAGGTCAGATGACCCTGCCAGTTGGACATGTACACCTTACAGTCCTTCCATACACGAATATTACTAGACCTATTGCTAATAGTACTTAAGATTTGGTCTTAACCACCAAGACTTAACCTTGATCACTAATGCATGAAATGAGGTTGAGGTCAAGTGAAAACTGTCTGATATGCATGAGGAACTTGCAAGGTATGCATATACCAAATATAGTTATCAATTACTCATAATAAGAGAGAAATTAACATTACAAAAATTCTTAACTTTTTTATCAAGTAGTCACTGAACCATGAAAATGAGGTCAAGGACCATGGACATGTGACAGACGGAAACTTTGTAACATGAAGCATCTATGTACAAAGTATGAAGCATCCAGAATAAAATGACATTCATAATAATTTATCTCAACCAAAAAAGTACTACATATTATTAAAGTTTTAAAGCTTACCAAAACTATATATGATCTTATTCACTTAAAATAAATACAAAATATCACAAAATGGAAACATAGAATGACATTATAACTATTTAATGACATTGTAACAATTTTATGACATTGTAACTGTTTAATGACATTGTAGCTGTTTAATGACATGGTAACTGTTTTTCATACCAATATTTATATTCTGTAACATTGTGACATAAACACTAGTATAAAATTCATCCATATGTAATATGTATCTTCCAAATTAATTGAATTTGGACAATGATAAAAGGTCTTTCTAATCAATTGCAAATAAAAATATATTGGTTAAGGCTAATTCAAGCCATTGACAGGTTACCTCAAAGAGAGGAAACTTGACCTTGACTTGACAAAAATTGACAGGGGTAACACTTAATGACTCATTGGCTTACAGCAGAAATATTTATAAACATGCAGACAGAAATTGAGAATTTAGAAAATATATCAGAAGATGACTTTATAAAAAACTAAATATAATATATTATTGCATAGCAATATAATATTCCTATAGAAAGCAACCAAAGTTAGAGTGCAATAAATTCCAATATTGCACTAGTGCAATAAATCTTCAAAATTCATGACGTCATCAACGACAAAATCTTAGCTTAAACCAACTTTTACTTTTAATATTATATTGCTATACAATAAAAGGGTTATTGCATGAATATTGGGGAATATTGTCCCTCTCAGAACATATATTGCTCTCGCAAGCTCGTGCAATATAAAATTCTACTCGGGACAATATATTCCCAATAATCATGCAATAACCCTATAATACTATTTTTTTTTCACTGATTTTTTTATTGTCTGAATGTAGCGAAACACTGATAAAAAGTGAAATCACAAAAATACTGAACTTAGAGAAAAATCAATTCGGAAAGTCCATAATCACATGGCAAAATCAAATAACAAAACGCATCAAAAAAGGAATGGACAAGAACTGTCATATTCCTGACTTGGTAAACTGTGTCTTTAAAATATTACATCACTGATTACAATTACATATAAATGATAATTACACACCCATACCATACAAGATGTACAATAACAAAATGTTAGAGTAAGTTCAGTAAGGGCCCTGATGAAAAGACTTCTCAGAATGTGATAATGTTTAAAAGAACTTATCGAACCTACATGTTGTATTGATTTTCAGTGAAAGCCCAATGCTATATAAGGTATTTAAAACTAAAATCTAATTAATAAATAACATCTATCAGGATCCATTCTTTAAGTGTCTTTGGTAATGCTAATCCAGGAACGACTTCATTCATATTATTATTTAATAACCGTCTAATGTAAATGCGACAATGTTCCTTTAGGGAGCATGGATTACTGCACTGTTATATACATAGTCCAACAATTCTGGATGTCGTTCCTCCATTTTGATGTATATATGTTGCCTAAATGATTTATCTTCACTGGCATTGTATCCCTTGATAGAAGATATTTAACCATAGTGGGGTTATAGTTTGTACATGCCAGACTAAGTGGTGACAGATAGGAGGAGGAATACATTTTGCAACCAGCTAAAATTAAAGTTTTACATGGTCAATTTTCCCTTCTGAACAGCTAGAAGATAAGGTGTTTCACCAATTTGGTTCTTTTTATGAATGCTTGCTCCAGCTGCTATTAAACTTTTAACTATCCTAAAGTCATTAACTTGAAACTGCATAGTGCAGAGCTGTTTCACCTTCAGCTGTTGGACTGCAATGACACAGAAAAGATGGATACACATTTTCATTTAGTTTATATCTCTTTAAAATTTTGAGCATTGAAACCCTAAATGACCAGGTCATTTGCACAAGACTTTTTTTCAATAAAAACAAAGTAAAAGCAAGAAACTATTTAAAACATTTAACAATGCACAAAAGCAAGAAATGAATGTAACACTAAGAGATATTTTAATTATCCTCTGCATTTTAGTCTAATCTTGCTGCTTATTTCTTTTAGTGTAGAGAAAAGTTTTGTAATTGAGATTTTAAAGCACACTGTCACACTTACATGTCTATGGCTACATTCTTTTGAATCAACAGATCAACAACTTCTTTTTGTTCTGATAGAACAGCTAACTGTAAGGCGGTCTGTTTTGTGATACTATTTTTAGAATTGATATCCACTCTGCTTTCAGTAGCACTTCTACAGCCTCTAGTCTACCTATACTACAGCTTCATGTATTGGTCTATCACCAAAGACTGTTGGCTAAAAATTAGAATTTAATATAAAATCTTAGATTCTAGGTACCACTATTTAGTCCATGTTTAATTCATAACTAACATCCTTCAATATACATGATGTAGATAAAAAACATCAACTTTTGCAACTTCAGCTTAGATATTTTTTTTTTTTTTGTGACTTTAAATAGCTATCCTTTTAATGTCTTACCAAACCTTTCCTGGTCTTTGGTTTAGCTCTTCTTTTCTATGTGGGTTGGGTCATCTGGATTAAGTACTATATACACAATCTATTTACCTATTTAGATTACAGCCAGCCTTGAAAAGTTCTCTTATTATCTCTGTATTGCCTGATATACAAGCATGAGTTAGAGCAGATCTACCATTCTTATCTTGCCAGTTTGTATCAGCCCCAAGGGACAACAAATGCTGCACTACCTTAACTAATCCTACAAATATAAAAGTGTAGCCAATTAGATAGGAAACATGAATAAAGAAGGTATGGTAACAACCATAATATGGACTTGAAGGATGTCTGCTTGTCATGTTTTGGAATTTTTGTCAGATTTTGGAATCCTCTGGTTTTATTCATTTGAATTCCTTAAAAAAAATTCCCCATGAACCCCCATTTTTTTTTTATAAATCTTTTACATGTATAATAATAAGTCATTTGTTAAAGTGTTATAAAATTTTATTTATATTTTAATAGTATTAGAGAACTTTAACTGGTCAATGATAAAGCTATGAAAAATCAAGAGAGAACATTTTCCCGCCAAAATTCCAATGGCTAATATCTCGAAAACAAGCACATTGACCCCTATATTTTTTTGGCTTTTTTGATTCCTCAATTTATTCCCTATCAATACATACTAGTTTTATGAAAAAGTTATTTATTTTGAAACTGAGCAGCGAACATCCTTAAATAAAAGTTTAACAAAACAAGACAAATTATTACAAGTTTACCATAATTAAAACCCAAAAGACAAGGTATGCACAATAACAGGTTTCTGTATGTCTTCTCTAATAAAAAAAAACCCATACCATATCAAGCAAATAATTTTTCTCAAACAGATGCTAGTGGCTGTTTTGAATTTGGAAGCAGGTGAAAATTTGTCACCATGATGAGGGGGTTCACTGATTTTTAAATGAAGAACAAACATTTGAAGCACTGTTTTTTTATCTTTTGGTTTTGCATGTATTTTTTTTAGTCACAAGTCTTTCTTTTTTTTTTATGGTGATAGTAGTAAGCACTGTTTCTTATCTGTTGGTTTTGCATGTAATTTTTTAGTTTCAATCCTTTCGTTTCTTTAATGGTGGTGGTTGTATTATACTCATTTTGATCATAAGTTTTTTTTTATATTCTTTATATAAGTAGTAGTGCAAATGCACAATTCAAGTAGGTGGGGAATGGTAGCCTTAAAAAAATCATCAATACCTCTGCACATACTGTAAACCTGTATATATGCATGAAGACTTTTTGAAGTTAGATTCAGTTTTACGTAATTTAGATCTAGAAAAGCCTTTCAGATGATGCTACTCAAGGTAAAAAAAACTATTTTCACACAAAAAACTCTTCATATTCTTTTAACATGTTGTTCTTTGCATACATTTTAAAAAATCCACAGTTTTGACATCTTTATTTCATGGTCCTCTGTTCTCCATATCTGCACAAATGGTTCTTTACTTCTAGGTACGGAACGGATTTAATAACTGAATGTATTATGTTTATGAAAACTTTGCACAGTGTCTGACAAAACATAAAAAGTTTTCTCTTGGCTATTTACATTTAAAACGTTTCTTTATATATATGCAAATAAAACTATGTAAGGATGTTACTGTTAGGCTTTAGCAAAACATGCCTTCAGGGCAGCTCTGAAAACCTTTGACTGTACATGTGTCTGCTGATGTTGCTGATGTTGACAGTTGGTTCCAGTCCCAGTTTGGGCCTTGGAATGAAAGATTGGCCGAAGGCCTTGTTGTGGCCCTTTCTTGGTAGAATCGGTTTTGACTCTGGTCCCGGGTTTTCTTTGGCGTCAGATATTGGAGCCAATCTATGTTGATTAGATCGTATTGTATTTTGAACAGCATGCATAGCCTATTTTGTTTCCTGTGGTCTTGAAGGCTTTTCCATTTTAATGATTTTACCTATTTGTTACACAGCCAGGTGTGCGGTCTGTATAGTTGTTGTTTACAAATCTGACTGCTCTTTTTATACTTGATCAATTGCCTTTATTTAAATCTGTTTTGTTGGGTCCCATACCACGATGCATATTCAACTGAAAGTCTTACTATTGTTGAATTGGTGCTGCTTAACCGTTTAAGGGGGCATCTTTTAAGTTCCTTTTTATGAAACCTAGTGATTTGTTGCCTTTACCCTATGATTTTTTCAGCTTAGTCACTAATTCAAAATTGAAACATGTCCAATATCACTGCAGAAAAGTTTTGTTAACTACTTTTGTGTTCCTCACTTTGAGGCATATAACATGTATATATTTTTTCAATAATTTTAAGTTTCAAATGTTTCCAATTAGTATTGCCTTGCCTTGACACTATGCCTTACCTAATAATCCTATATTTACATTGTATTAGTAGTGTATAAACCTTAACCAAGGTAAAAAAATAATGGCAAGAAGGCCTAGGTCAAAGGCAAAGTTTTTATGATCATGTACCTTAATCATTGTGTTAATGTTCCTAAATACAATATGACATAAATAATTGTAATCTAAATTTGAAAGTTGAAGCCAGTTTTATAAGTCATGTAAGTATAAGTGACTAGACAAAAGTTGAAAACAAAGTAAAAACTACACAGACCTTCAATAAAACTTACCTAGCTTTGTAGACAATATAGTGGTGTACAGTCTTTGTATGCTATTGAGTTGACATCGTATCCTGGACAAAATCATAAGAGAAATAGCTCGGTCTATATCATTTCTTTTCAGAGCTGAGATAAACATCTTGTTCACTGCCATCTAACAAAAGAAGTTTGAACCCATTACCGGTGTTATCTTTATATGTGATCATAAACATAAATAAACAATTTTCAATTAATTTCATTTTTATATATAATCAAACTTAAATATAAGCATAAGGTTATGTAAGCAAAGCTTACAAAAGATAGCCTATACAATTATTGCTAGCAAAGGGGAAACAACAAGTGTTTATTATATTTAAGCGATGTGTTTCAAATTATGGGAAACTTTTGGAACGATATGCTTGCTCAACAGTATATGGTTAATCAATTTCTTTGACTTCCATCAATACAAAAAAAGAGCTGAGGTGCGACAAACTTCAAAATTAATACATCGTACAAAAATAAAAAATAAAAATATTTTGAATAATCATTAGACTTATACATAATGACATATATAGCACTTACTTTTGCTTTGCAGTAAAAAATCGTTTTTAAAGTAAGCATGCATTGGATTTATCTGAGACATTTATATCAAAACTTTCTAATTGGCTTATGAATGCGCAAAATAAAAAAAAAAATATTTTGAATAATCATTAGACTTATACATATATCATGTATATAGCACTTACTTTTGCTTTGCAGTAAAAAATCGTTTTTAAAGTAAGCATGCATTGGATTTATCCGAGATATTTATATCAAAACTTTCTAATTGGCTTTTGAATGTACAAAATTGTCTTAGAAAATGTTACAAAAAACAAGACTTTTTCTTTAAATTTTCCTATCATGCTTTTCAGTGAGAGTTTTTTTCATCTATAAATCATTTTTTTGAAATAAAATGAATATCTAGAGTAAGCTCAAGTACACCATAAACATTGACAAATGCCATAAAACTGGAGGGTAAAATTCTCATTTACAAAGCTTTGAACATTTGTTGAACCCTGCCACATTTTTTACTCTCTTACCTGCAATTAATGTGACAAAAATGACCTGCAAATTGAAAACTTAAAGACATAGTCATACTTCAATGAACTGCTCAAAAGATATGACCAAAATGTTTCGCTGTTCAGTGTGCAGATTTACAATGTTTACCAAAAAAAATGAGAAATATGGGGAACTATGTCAGTGTGTATAAATTTTGTAGTTGTCAAATAGCTGACCTGTGCCTAAATTTTTATTTTTGAAGATTTTGATTCATCAGGCTATTTTTTTTTTTAAATGACGCTAATTTGATGATTATTTCGAACCTCAGACAAACCCTTATGAGAATTTTGAAGTCACAGTTAAAATTAAACTAATTTGACGCTTATGGTAGCAGAAAATGACCATTTGACAATTGTAGGTAAGGGAGGGTCATAATACACCTTATCGCTATTTGTCCGCCATTACCCGAAATCATACAGGTTCCCGTAAATGTTGACGTCATAAAGCAAAATATCTGACGCCACAATGGAAAAGTGATTTGTTGTGTGCGTCAAAAGTTCAAGCGGCCGGGTCAGACGGGATTAGCGATAAGGTGTATGGGGGTACCTTCATGACGAATAACAGTAAAAAACTTCTTGCCAAATGACGTACAGGTAATTTTTGATGTACGCGATAAAATGTACACTTTCTTTCAGACGATAAAAATATCGACTGATTTTGAAGAATCACGTTAATTTTTTTCCCAAATTGATGGTAACGATAATTATTTAAGACCTCTGATGAATCATGATAAGGATATTTTGACGAATCACAGTAAAATTTTAAACAATTTGATGCTAACGGTAGCTGAAATGACCCCTGACGTTAAGGGCATTACTCCCCTCTTGGCTTTCCGTTCCATTTATGTAATTATTTACCATTTTCATTTGGCGGGGTTTTCCCCCCCTTTTATTTGGTGTTTCAGATTTGTTTTGATAATTTTATCTAATATGATCAAATATAAACATTTTTTTTAAAAACCCGGATACATTTCATTTCCATTCCGCTTATTCTCATGAAAATGAAAATTGAACAAAAAATTTGGTGATGTCATGAATCTTTGTGTTTTGCATTGTTATCAGAGCTTTATTGTATAAAACCCTTAAAAAGGACGCTCATGCTTTTTTCAACAACTTTTTAAAAAGGTTTTTCGTTCTTGGTTTCTTTGCAAATAAAAAAAAATTCTGTATCCCAATCCGTTTCCCCCAATTTTTTATTGATTCCGGTTAAGTTAAAGGGTTTTTTTTGTTCATTCCGGCTTTTTTTTCCCTTAAAGTGTGCAATAAATTATGGCGGTCACTTGCAAAAAGCCTGCCAAGGCTTTAAATTTGGCTAAAGCAGTATTACCAAATGTTGGGTTTAAATATCCTTGTTACACTGTAAATCCCAAAGTCATATATAGATGTTCCAGCCCTCAGGGAATAGGCATAATTTTAAACGCCCCCCGACGTCGTCTGCTGTAAAACAGTAATTTTTTTTTTGTCTTTTTTATTTTTCTTTACAAAAAATTTTATTTTCTGAACAAAAGACATAAATATCTCAAATATGTAGTTTCCATATTATTCATCAAAAACATAAAAAAAATCAAAAAAAATTTTTTTTTTGTTAGGACCTCCCTCATGTCATGTAAATGGAGTATCGTATTATAATAAACGGTAACAAATCTTGACAAATGACTTAATGGTGCATGATGATAAATGCATAATTTTTTTTTTTAAATAAAAAGATTGACTTGTTTTGATAATTCACTTTAAATTTTTTTAATTATTTGGCCCTCTGACGAATCAAAAGAAGGATATTTTGTATAATCACTTTAAAATTTTAACTTATTTTAACTTTTTGACGTAACAATAGTCCAAAATTACTGTTTGCGATAAAGAGAAATACTACCCTCCCTTATCATGGCTTGTTAGATGAGGGTAGTAATGCCCTTTCCCGCCGGGCATAAAAAGTCATATTCGGAAATTTAGTTCAAATTAATAAGAATTTTAGTGTGATTCTTCAAAAAATTGTTGTCATGATTCTTGGGGTCCAAATAATTATCATTACCACTTTTTGGGGGAAAAATATAAACGTGATTCGTAAAAATTAAATTGATTGTTTTATGTTAAAAAAGGGGATGTGTACATTTTATCGTCATGAAAAAATAACTGTAAATTCATTTGGAAATTTTTAGGCAGTTAAGCTCCCTCATGCGGCCCCCGGATTTGTGTTCTCCCCAATAAATGCTGAAATACGTGCCATTTTATCATCTAGCTGGCTACTATGTTATTTATAACTTATTGGACAGTTTTTTTTTTCTTTTCATTCTGGTTACAAAAAAAAAGCCCGAAAAACCTTAATGATCGTGATTTTCCCAAAGTTTTTAAATTGCACATAGGAAGTAGAGCACATTCGGAAAACCCTTTTGTGTTTATTATCCCCTGGCTTTTGGCTAAGATGTCAAAGAAATAATGTATGAAATATTTAATCACCCTAAATCTTAAAGACAAGTAGTTAAGATTTCCCAAATTGCAAAAGTGTAGGAATTTGTTTTTCGTCAATACGTAGTCAAATACGTCAGTGTCTTTAAAATAAGCTGATAAGTTCAAGATCACGTGTTGGCGGCAATTTGAATTAGAAACGAAATTTTCGTATCTTTTCAATTTGGCGCAGGGGTTCAAATTAGCGGTTGTCCGAGGTCTGCGCATTCCACTTTTGCAGTCGGGGCTTTCTACTTGGTTATTTCTACGCCCGACATGCCCGACGGACCTTGAAAGAAAATAAAAAATAACTTAGCAAAGTTTTTTTTCCAAAGTTTCGATCTAATAAACGTTCAAACTTTTTTATATTATATTTATGACAGTGATGTTCAATTTGTTCAACCGCTAGCTTTATACAGAAAATGCCGACTATAATGGTAAATCCGAGTAAAATGTATCTCACTTCTGTCAAAAAAAACATTGAAACAAAATGGCTGCCTCGAGAAAACAATTACAATATCGGATCCCCATTCCGGGAATTAAAAAACCAAAACATATATGTAAAAGAAAGAAAAAGCAAAAAATATTTTGTACCCCCAATTTTAATGTCAAAACCCAATACAATGGACAGCTGGGAACAGTTTATCTGACAATATATATTTTCCCTGGTAACAGTATAAATTTTCTTTATCAGGGGACATCAGTGTTTAAATGTTGGTAATGCATGTTAGATGTTTTTAAAATTTTAAACATATTCCCTGCAATTTCAAGGGGTACTTTTTTCTTCTAAATTTTTTGATAGGTCATTTAAAATAGCTGGAAGTTTCTTATATAAAAAAAAAAAAAATGGGGTTTATGATTCCCAAGGGAGACAACTTTTCCACAAGAGCCAAAAAATGACCAGGCATTAAAACTATAGGTCTTTCATAGACCTTCAACAAGGAGCAAACCCCATACACTATAGTCAGCTATAAAAGGCCCCGAAAAGGGACAATGTAAATCAATTCAAACGATTTTAAAACTAAGGGCCCCTTTTTTATATAAAAAAAATAACAAAAAAAAAAATATGTAAACACAAAAACAAAGGGAAAACCCCACGAATTAAAGGCTCCTGATTGGGACAACCCAACAAATAGTGCAACTTATTATATGATACCTAAATTTGTAAGAAAATCTTTAAGATTATGGGTGGAGCCCTTTGGGCCACTCTCCCTCCTCCTGTTTGAAAAACTTTAAAACAAATGAGTTCCCCACCCCTCAACCATATACATTCATTTTTTTGATTGATTTAAGTCTCCCAAATTTGAAAATTTTATCGTATGTTTTTCTTTGTTGTGAGGTTATGCTATTGTTTCAGAAAAAGGGAAAAGGGGTTTGGATCCATTAAAAAATTTAATCCCGCTGCAAATTTTTGCACCTGTCCTAAGTCAGGAATCTGATGTACAGTAGTTGTGTTTGTTTTTTAAAAATATATACGTTTTTTCTCGTTTCTCGTTTTGTTTATATAGATTAGCCGTTGGTTTTTCCCGTTTAAATGGTTTTACACTAGAAATTTTGGGGGCCCTTTTTATAGCTTGTTGTTGGGTGTGACCCAAGGGCTCCGTGTTGAAGGCCGTACTTTAACCTATAAGGGTTTTTTATTTTTTAAAATTGTTATTTGTATGGAGAGTTGTCTCTTGGCACTCACAACCCCATCTTCCTATAAACTATGTATGTCAGGACTAAATAAAAATAATTTAAATGAAATATAGGGGGAAATCTCTTTAAAATCACCCCACCCCTCCATGTTTTAGAACTTGGAAAAAGTCGAGATCCCCACCCCCAAACAATATTTATTCATGTATGGGACAATATATATTAATCAAATTTAAATATAGGTGGAGTTCCTGGGGGTCACCCCCCCCTCCCGTTTTTAGAATTGGTAACGGTGAGATTTCCCCCCCCCTTTAAAACCCTATATCATCATGTAGGGGGCAATTTAACTAATCAAATGAAATATAGGGGGATTTGTGGGTCACCCCCCCCCTTTCCCGTTTGAGAACTTGGTAACGGTCAAGATCCCCAAAACTTAAACCCCTACATATACTTTTATGGGAAAAATTTTAACAAATCAAAGGAATAATAAGGGGGTCCCTAGGGTCACTGTAAACCCCCCCTGTTGAGAACTTGGAAACATTCCCAAAATCCCCAACCCTAAACCATATTTATTCAAAATATGGGGGCAATATAAATAATCAAATTAATATAGGGGGATTTTCCCCGGGGTTCATCCCCCCCTCCTGTTTTTTAGAACTTGGTAACGGTCAAAAATCCCCCTCCCTAAAAACCCTATATATTCATGTATGGGACAATATAACAAATCATATGAAATATAGGTGGAGTTGTGGGGAAAACTCTACCCCTTTCTGTTTTTGAATTTTTTAACGGTCGAGATCCACCAAACTTAAACAATATCTTTTTATGTATGGGAAAAATATTACAAATCAAATGAATTATAAGGGGGTCCCTATGGTCACTGTCCACCCTCCTGTTTAAGGGAAATTGAAAAAAATTTTGAGATCTTCACCCTTAACCATATATATCATGTAAGGGACTAATAACAAATCAAATGAAAAAAATTGGGAAGTCCCCGTGGTCACCCTACCCCCCATGTTTAAAACTTGGAAACCCTTTGGGTCCCCACCTCTAAATTAAATGAAATATAGGGGGAGTCCCTGCAAACAGCCCAACCCCCCCTGATTGGGAAAAAATTTGGGAAAAAGTCGAGATCCCCCCCTTTAAATTAAACCATATATATTCATGTAAAGAGAACTAATCAAATGAAATATTGGGAGAAATCCTTAGGGGCACCCTACCCCTCCCGTTTGATAAAATTAGAAACAGATGAGATCTCCAACCCTAAACCATATATATTCATGTATTGGGGCCCAAAAAAATAAAAAAAACCCAAATGAAATTTTAGGGGGAAGTCACTAGGATCACCCCACCCCCACCTGTTTGAAAATTGATAAAAGGTTGAGATCCCCACCCCCAAACCCTAAAATATTCATGTATTGGACAAGATAACACATTAAATGAAAATTTTAAAAGGGGAGTCCCTAGGGTCACCCCACCCCCTCTTGTGTGTGTTTTAAGAACTTGTATAAGATTGAAATACCAACTCTGGAAATCACATAGTTTCTCATATTTTTTTTCCTTACAATAGAAAATTTTTTAAAAATCACAAAAAGGAAAAAAATTGGGTTTTTGTTTGAGGTCAAAAATTCTAGTGTCTCAGATTCCAAATATTGTTTAAAAGGGTTTTTGGGGAAAGGGTTTACTATTTATGGCTTTTTTCAAAGCAGTTACAGGAAACCCTCAAAATATAAATTTTACTGAAGTTTCCTTTCTAGCTCCTATTTTTCATTGAAAGTTGACCTTCCCATTGATAGAAACAGGTGCCTGTGCTGCCCACCCTCATTGACATTCCATAAAACATGTATTCATACGATACAATAAGATTTGCTTATATTTTAAAACAAACAGTTGCCCACAAAAAAATATCAAAAAAAGAAAACTGACTGAAAAAAATTTAAATTTTCAGTGATGCAAATGTAGCATGTCTAGTTTTGAATATGTGTAAATTTGGGTTAAAACCCCCTGTTTGGAACTTGGAAAAAATTCAAGATCCCCAACCCCCCAAACCCTATTTTTCATATATGGGACCCAAAATAAAAAATCAAAAGAAATTTTAGGGGATTCCCGGGGTTATCCCCCCCCTCCTTTTTGAGAACTTGGGAAAGGTCAAGATCCCCTTTCCCAAACCATATATATTCATGTATGGGACAAAATAAAAAAAACATATGAAATATTAAAGGGGGAGTTCGTGGGGACACTCTACCCCCTTTTGTTTTAGAATTTATAACGGTCGAGATTTCCCCAATCTTAAAACAATTTTTCTTTTTATTTTATGGGACAATATTACAAATCAAATGAATTTTTAAGGGGGTCCCTTTTGGTCACTGTTCCCCCCCCCCTGTTTAAGAACTTGAAAAAAAATTTGAGATCTTCACCCCTTAACCATAAAATACTCATGTATGGGAATATATAACAAATCAAATGAAATATAGGGAAGTCCCCGGGGGTCCCCCCTACCCCCATGTTTAAGAACTTGGAAACATTTGGGGTCCCCACCTTAAATTAAATGAAATTTAGGGGGAGTCCCTGCAATCGCCCCCCCTCCTGATTGAAAAAAAATTTGGGAAAAAGTCGAGAAACCCCACCTTTAAATTAAACCCTATATTTTTCATGTATGAGAATTTAAACAAATGAAATATAGGGAGAGTCCTTTTGGGTCACCCTACCCACTCCTGTTTGATAACTTAGAAACAGATGAGATCTCCAACCCCAAACCTATATATTCATGTATTGGACAATATAACAAATCAAATGGGAAAAACTTTATTTGTAGACCAAACCCAATTGTAAAACCTTGTCCAATTTCAGGCGACCATGGGAATAATAATTAGGGGAGCTTTGTTTGGAAGTTCGTAACAGCATTATTTTAAACAATCATTTTTTTGATAATAAAAAAATTTATTGATGGAAAAAAATTAGTGGGTTTTAAAGAATTTACCTTAATTATAATTTTGAATTATTTCTGGTCCTATAAAAATTTTCTTTTTATATGGCCATTTTAAAAAAAACATACTTTCAACCCCAAAATGTTTGACCAACTGTTTTTAAAATTCCCTTCTTTTATTCCAAACTCAGAAATCAAGACTTGGGGTGGGGGTTGGGGGACATTTACATTTACTAGGGACGGGTTAACAGACCTCACCTTTGACCCGTAGTAGTAAAATTTGTCGATTTGTGTCTCATAACTTTTGTACTGTTCAACACAAACTCAGTTTTCTTTCCAGGGAAGAAAGTCCATCCATACTTTTAAAAGCCTACAAAAAGTCAATTGAACTACTAACAGCAACTAATCCCAAGTTAACTATCAACTAGAAAACTGCAATCTTTGCAAACTTGTACACTGCAGAACCCTGACATGAAAAAAAATACTTGATATATGCGTTGCTTTTTAAAAAATTTTACAAAATATGAAAATTTTTTCCCTTTAAAGATTAATTCTTAAAAGAAAAAAATGTACAAATATGAATGTTTAATGTTTGTTCTTTTTTTAAAAACTTTAAAAAAAAAAATTTAACAATATTGCAAAGTTTTTATAATTAGTTTGGCTTTGTTTTTGGTTAACTGCCTACAGCGCTTACGTGCTTTGATTTTTACTGTTATTTGTCATGAAGGACCCCCATTTTTCCACCCTCTCAGATGTGCTTGTCCAAATCTCCAAATAATTATGACATTTGAAAGGCTATTTTCATTTTTTCCTGAGTTTAAAATCAAAAAAGGGTTTTTTCATTTTTTTCTGTGATGTCTAAAAAGCTAATTATGCAATTGCACAGAAACAAACAGAACCAAAGGTATTTATGTATAAATAAATTTAAAATTTCATTTATTTTTCATTATTAGCATTTATTTATATTGTATTAAACGAGATAGTACAAATGTAATGAGTAATTTTTTTTTTAAAAATTTTAAAGTTTGGGATCCATTTGATTTAATCATGATTATGTCAAAAAATGGAAAACTCTTTTTTCCCAATATTTAAATTTATTTATTCCTGTAAACTTATGCGTGTGTAATGCATAAAATTTAAAGAAATAAGGAAATGTTGTTTACGTTTATTAAGACTAATGAAAATAAATAAGCAAGCATTCCATTATTAGAAACATGTTTATATGATCTTCATTACTAATTTTGATTTTAAAAAATTGAGAAAGGGAAAAATGGGGAATGTGTCAAAGCAACAAAAACCCGACCATGAGCAGACATCAGCCGGATGCTACCAATGGGTTTCAATGTGCGAAAATTTCCGCCCCTATAGGTGTCCTTCAGCGGGCCCCCTAAAAATGTGTTCTATACAGTGATAATGGAGTCATAAAAACTCCGAATTATACACAAGAAACTAAAATTAAAATCATACAAGATAACAAAGGCCAGAGGCCCCTGTTTGGGACGGCGAAAAAATTGCGGCGGGGAAAACATGTTATAAAGATCTAACCCCCCCCCTTTTCCTTACCCAAATGTGAAAAAGTAAACACATAACAATACGCACATTAAAACTATCATGACATTTTGTAAAGGTCTTCTGGCACCTAAATACAAGTTTTTAAAAAGGTTTAAATAGTTATGGTCAGATCTTGCTTTGGTATGTAATTTCTGAATTCCTTTGAAGATATAATTTTCTTTTTAAAACTTGTCACGATATGGGGGAAAAAATACAGTAACACTTTTAACAGGCGATGGAGTAGGCCCAGAATTAATGTCTCATGTACAGGAAGTCTTTAGGTATATATTTATAAGAAGAAGTGGTATTAGTGCCAATGAGACAACTTTCCACCCAAAATTTAAAAAAAATTAAACCATTAGACTTTTTTTTTATGCAAATAATTTTTAGGGTTTTCCATATATTCAAAGATTATTTTTTTCTATCTGTGTTTGGAAAGTTAGTCAGCACTTAAACTACAGTTTGCATTGCATTAATTGGAATGGAGCCAAATCTTATAGAATTGCATATTTTGTATAGGAGCTGCATCTGATAGAAATCAACCTTATGCAAATGAATATAAATACATTTTCCGTATAAAAAAATCTCTATGGAAAGTCTGTAAATGTTTGAAAATTGAGCTGTTATGGCTCACTTTTGGCTGTTATATTTTGTTTCTTAATTTTGTATTTGAATGTTGCTAAATGATTCAAAGTCTTTTTTATGCCCCACCTACGATAGTAGAGGGGCATTATGTTTTCTGGTCTGGGGTGTCCGTTCCTCCGTCCGTTCGTCCGTCTGTCCCGCTTCAGGTTAAAGTTTTTGGTCAAGGTAGTTTTGGATGCAGTTGAAATCCAATCAACTTGAAACTTAGTACACATGTTCCTTATGATATGATCTTTCTAATTTTAATGCCAAATTAAACTTTTGACCCCAATTTCACGGTCCACTGAACATAGAAAATGAAAGTGCATGTTTCCCGGTTAAAGTTTTGGTCAAGGTAGTTTTTGATGAAGTTGAAGTCCAATCAACTTGAAACTTAGTAACATGTTCCTTATGATATGATCTTTCTAATTTTAAAGCCAAATTAAACTTTTGACCCCAATTTCACGGTCCACTGAACATAGAAAATGAAAGTGCATGTTTCAGGTTAAAGTTTTTGGTCAAGGTAGTTTTTGATGAAGTTGAAGTCCAATCAACTTGAAACTTAGTACACATGTTCCTTATGATATTATCTTTTAATTTTAAAGCCAAATTAAACTTTTGACCCCAATTTCACGGTCCACTGAACATGGAAAATGAAGGGGCATGTTTCAGGTTAAGTTTTTGGTCAAGGTAGTTTTTGATGAAGTTGAAGTCCAATCAACTGAAACTTAGTAACATGTTCCCCCATGATATTATCTTTCTAAATTTTTTGCCTAATTATATTTTTTATCCAATTTCGCGGTCCATTTTAACATGGAAAAAGAAAGTGCGAGTGGGGCATCCATGACTTTGGACACTTCTTGTTTTCGTATTTATACATGCACTTGCAAATGGTGGTTTCTATTTGTTGCAGCTATATTTTATCTTTGGACATCCCATAATGTAAAATTTTGTTGTGTTTTTTTTATTAACACAAGGAAACAGTCCACACAAATTTTTCCAAAGGTTTTATGCAAAAACATGAAGAAATTATATTTTTTTAAAACTATAAACATGATAAACTTTAATATAAAAAGCATTCTAAACTTAAAGGTTTTGTTTTTTAAGACATGCTGGGCTCCAATTGATTTTGAAAAAGTAGAGATTAATTCATCAAAAAAGACCCCAAAACAATGGAGGGGGTTGTTATCTGTTCAGAGAAATGGTGTTGTATTAAAGGTAGGAAGTCATTGGAAAAGATTAACTGACACATACTTTAATTCAGAGATTATTCCAAATTATCATAGTATAGAAAAATAAAAAGGATATGCCCATCCATTTTTAAACTATTTTTGTACCAAAATAGTTTTTGACATATGTGCTTATTTAAAGATTAAAACAATACTGGTTTCCATTCTCTTACTATATACAAATGCTTTTTCCACAAAAACAGCTGAATTTTGTTTTGGGGTGTTGTCACTTTTACTTTTAAAGGTTTTCCCCCCTTTACATAGGGAAAAAAAGGGCTGAATTTTTTGTTTCTGTTTTTAACTTAATTTTGCCTGAACAAAATGATATGAACTTATACAAAATGCTTATTACCAAAAACTCAAATAAGAATTTTTGTCAATTTTACTGTTCTCAGTTATGTCCCTCTATTACGTTATATGAAGCAGGGGTGCCCATTTTATAAACTTTCCCTAATTACTTTTACATTATTCGAATAAACCTGCAATCAAATTTAGATTGAACATTTTTTTAAATTTTGCAGATACCCTTTTATATTTTAATAATATGTTGTCAACGGTTCCCGGTTAACCGTTTGAACGAGGAAAATACTAAATACCAAAAAACAAAACCGGTTTAAACCGGACTCTTTTTCAATTTTGATGATTTGATAAAAATTTGTATGAAATCATTAAAAAAGTTTGTTTTTTTTTAAATTGTATTGTGTTAATTAAATTTTGACAGATCAATTGCCCGGTATTTTGATTGTTTTGTTAACCCAAAAATATAAAATTAATTAGAACTTGTTCCCCCGCGGGGGGCAAGATTTTAAAAGGAAACAAAATAAGTATACATGTTTTTTAACAGTAATTTTAAATCGTAATACGATTAAATTTTCGATTTACTTTATTATTTCATTTTTGGGGAAAGATGGTTCAAGCCGTCAATTCCCTAAGGGGGTGGCCAGGTATCATTCCCTCACGTAAATCATTTTGTTTTGATAGTTTGGAAACCCCCTCAAAATGTCATACTGAATTGATGACAAGGAGAACAGATTGACTTTAAATACATTTTTTACACTTTTCCCCTTCTGTTTCTCATGAAATTATCGTATATTGAGCTTTCCCTTACACTATATACCTTTCTTTTACAGCCCGGGAAAAATCAGTTTACGAAATATTCTAAATATATCTAACCTAGTGACGTCATTGTTGGAATGCCACACTACACAGGGATATCCTTTATTCAGAATCATTATAAAAATCATTCACAGTACTTGTATACTAATTTAAAATCCGTATTTGTTAAATATAAACCTAATGATGTTTGCTGTAGTGTAGATGAATCACCACCAACATGAAATGCTTGAATCTGAGGCTATAATCGATAATATGTAGGTCAACTTTCGCGGGGAAAACAATGTCAATGGGGATATATGAGATTTGGGGAGAGAAACGGCAGTTTTTTATTGTTTCTGTAAAGTTCTGTTTTTTTGAATCTTCCTCCAATTAGGAGCAACCTCAATTGATGAGTAATTTTACACTAAAATCAAAGTAAATGTTTCTGAAAAATTTAAAATGTGACCCTTAAGTATATGATAAGTAGTCTTCTATATAAAAAAAATGTGTACCAACATAATTATTGAAAAGGTTTTAAAAAAAAAAAAATGTTTTCTTTTGTAGTTTATACCTATTGAGATTTGGGGAGCAAATGCAGTTTTCATTCTTTCTGTAAAGTTATGTTTTTTGAATCTTTCTCCAATTAAGGAGACCTCAATTGAGAGTAATTACCCCCTAAAATGAAAGTAAAGATATGAACACTAAAAATGTCACTTAAGTTTTTA
>CM034349.1:5917404-6025521 GCA_019925275.1 Mytilus edulis
GTAACATTTCAAACTGAGAATGACAACCCAGAATGGTAGTATTCAACTTACAGTACTGTGTACAGAGATAGTTTTAACAAAATAAATTGTATGGCTAAAATATCAATTCTTTATATATAACTAACAGCAGTAATCATTTAGAAAAAAAAGATCATTGGCCATACCCTCATACAAAATTATTACAATATTAATGTCTTTGAGGTAACTTAATTTCATAATTAAGAAAATTTGTTCCTAATTAAAACTAATGCAAAACAATCTCTTTTAAATGGATGCTTTTTTGGTTAATTTGTTTTCCCATAAGTCATAGAATCCAGTTTTTTAACTTGTCAAAAATTAAAGCAATGACACAGTATTGGTCTGAAAAAACTGGAGAGGGTACTCTGTGGTGATATTTCTCCTTGAATAATCAAGTTTATTTTTCAGTCTGAATTTACCATGATAAAACCACCTTTTTATTTAATTACAATTTGTGTTTTGTGTACTTTCTATTACTTACAGTTATAAGGTAGGCAAAAAGACTCCTTCATAGCTGCTGGCCAGCTACCATCATATCCAGCAAAACTTATCTGCAATTATAAATGTTTTATATTCAGCCTTTTGCTTGATGCCTTTTCTTTAGTCAGTCCCTCTTTTTCTGAATTGGGAACCACAATAAAGGCAATAAAGGAGTTTTATTCAGGCTGATGAGTTGAGTTTTACCTACCATAATATAAAAAAAAGATGTGGTATGATTGCCAATAAGACAACTCTCCACAAGAGACCAAATGACACAGAAATTAACAACTGTAGGTCACTGTACGGCCTTCAACAATGAGCAAAGCCCATACCACAGAGCCAGCTATAAAAGGCTATTTATAGAGAAATATTTGCTTTCATTCTTTAATATGCAGATGACATGGTACTCTGTCAGTACAATTTATCCCCAATTACTGACATCACAAAGGTTCACCTAGAACTTCTTTTACGTCATTATAGAAAATTTGTGACACCCCTATAGGGCCTAATCATGCTTACCTGTTCAGTGGTTGTAAATCCTTTGATTCCTTTCTTACCAACAAAGTACCAAACATCACGGAATCTGAGGTTCTGTATCATGCTACTACCAAGCTGGTTATATACGTCCCTGGCATGAGTATTTAACCTATAACATAATTATTACTAAATATAGTTTCTTTTTAAGTGTGGTTTTAATCTCTCACTATATAACCATCCTTTGGATTTTCCATATTTTTTACCCATATTTTGGTTTTGTTTTGATATGATTTTAGTAGGTATTTTAATGTAAACCACATATAATGTAAATGATACACTGTCTGACTATCTTAATGCAAGTAAGTTTGGCAAAACAAGAAATGAACATCCTGAGTACAGTACAATGAAGGAAAACTGAGGTCTTTGCTTAAAAATATTCCAGCTTCAAATCAGGCAAAGCACTTGGGAGTAAGTGTAAATTTTATTTTGTACCATTCATTTCCTTTGTTAATATTGGTGTAAAGATAATTTCAATCAAAAGCTATAGGTTGCATTTTTGTAAATATTCACAATGCAATTTTCCATAAGAACTCCTTTTACAACCAAAACTGAACCACTTTTACTATGAAGAAATTTAAAAAACTATATCATAGATTGGAATTAACATTAAATATGCACTACAATTTTTTCAAAGGATCAAAATATAGGGCTGCGCGCCATATTTTCAATGTTTATATGCCCAAACTTCTAAGAGTTGAAACTAACACTAAATTTCTTAACTAACCTTATCTTGACTTTAGGATTACCACAGATTTCAATATGACCAATACACATATGTATATTTACTGGTAACATTCCCAAATTTTGTCTCTAGAGATTAAATATAGAGATCATAACTGGGAACCAGTATGTAAACAAAATTAATTTTCTATAAAATATTATATATCTCCCCAAAAGAGGTGTGGTTTGAGAAACAGCTGTATTTACAAAGTGCAACCTTTAGCATGCATACTATGTAAAAGTGTCAGTCAATGGACCATGACTTAAGATCTCCCTTGGGTGAACTCTTACTTACTTTCTCTGTCCATCATCATTTACAACAGCTATAATAATGTCTCCCTCCACCAAACTCTCCAAGAAAACTTCCATGCTTGAACTGTCTACAGTCATATAGGTTAATGATTAGTCAAAACACACATGCTGACACAAATATAAACATTTTATTGTTTTATTACTGACATGCTTGGGAATCAGGCTTGTTCCAAGAAAAAATGGGTTATCTAAATACATGTTCTTCATATCATAATGAACATGTGTACAAAATATAAGGTTGCTGTGACTTCATTGAAATTTTTATATTTTTGTCAAAGGGTCAAAGTTAATATTTTGTCAAAATTTTATGAAATTAAACGAGCCAAATTAATTTTAGTGAAGGTGTTTCGTACCACCTAAACATGATAATATTTCCAATTTCATTGAACCTTAAAATTGAATTCAAAACTGTTATTTGGCATATAAAAAAGTTCACATAAAAAGGAGCATGTGTACGATGATCAAATCTGATGTGACAATCACTAATGGTCAACTACCTTCCCAAAACATTAACTGGATACCCAACGGACAGACACAAAAACTTACATCTTTCTTACCTTAATGAATAAGATTTTCAAATGGAAATAAAATGTTCAATATATTTTGTTTTATGATTTGCAAATTTATACCACTTCAGTATGTGTGAATAACATAAAAAAATAACGAATAATATAATATAAAAAAACATCTCTAATACAATTTTAAACCAATTCTTATCAAAACATGCATAAAACATAACACAAACATCTATACATGCCTTTATTGAGATGGACTGTCTATAAATTGTTAATATTCATTGTCAATTTATGATATATAAGATTTCACAATGTTTCAGTAAAAACTTTAAATATAAATATGGTCAGAAACAAGAGTCGCCTAGGATCCTCAATCTCTTAGTTGACAAATGTCCCCCCTTATAACTCAAGTGAAGGTTCCCATCAAATTTAAAAACATTTCACAGAGGAAATTTCTGGCAATTAGATAAACAGAATCAAATTGCTGATGGCAACCATGTTTTACATCTGGAGAAATAAACTTAAAATATATAAACAATATATATGTGTTTGAACAGGATGTGATCCATTTTACAAAATCCAAAGAGTCTTACTAAATGAGAACCAATATTTCTAATAACAACATGACTTTATAAACCAACCTTTTTCATATGTATCAAACACTGTGACAGTGGAGACTTTCTTCTCTGTAGAACTCAATACAGCTACATTAAATCCTCTCCCTGCATGGTTCACCCTTTCACCCAGAACACTGTACACAGAACAATATTATTTGAAAAATCAGTCTATTTATTATTCCTAAATCTCATATCAGAACTTATCTAAACACATCAAACTAATATGTCATAATGAACATATGAAAGCCTTGTGATAATATATTATCTACTATTACAAAATCCCGATGACTTTGACAATCTGAGTCAGAACCTGCTGTTCAGTAGTTGTCGCTTATTGGTGTGGTTCATAAGTTTTCTTCTTTTCTTGTTTTTTGTATTGATTTGACTATTTGTTTTCCTGTTTGAATTGATTTACACTAGTCACTGTGTGACCCTTTATAGCTTGCTGTTCAGTGTGAGCCAAGGCATCTTGTTGAAGGCCATACTTTGACCTATAATTGTTAACTTTTTATACATTGTGCCTCGGATGGAGAGTTGTCTCATAGACACTTATTCCATATCTCCTTATTTATATTGTCCTTAATTGTCTTATCAGATGCTATTTTTTTTTCATTTAGAGAATAACGTATTGATGGCAGATGCTTCATAATTTCTATTCACAACTATCTAATAAACTGGATATAAATTTAGAACTTGATATATTGTGAAGACACTTTTGTTTAAGACTATATGTTGACCTCTAGAAGTCTTTTGGATATTTGTTTAGTTGGTTTGCTGTCCCATGACATAACAATGCATCCAATGAAATAGCACTGTAAGTCCTATAACTCTTACATTTCACCATTAATACTATAAATAGATCTTACATTTCACCATTAATACTATAAATAGATCTTACATTTCACCATTAATACTATAAATAGATCTTACATTTCCCCATTTATACTATAAATAGATCTTACATTTCACCATTAATACTATAAATAGATCTTACATTTCCCCATTAATACTATAAATAGATCTTACATTTCACCATTAATACTATAAATAGATCTTACATTTCCCCATTAATACTATAAATAGATCTTACATTTCACCATTAATACTATAAATAGATCTTACATTTCCCCATTAATACTATAAATAGATCTTACATTTCACCATTAATACTATAAATAGATCTTACATTTCCCCATTAATACTATAAATAGATCTTACATTTCACCATTAATACTATAAATAGATCTTACATTTCACCATTAATACTATAAATAGATCTTACATTTCCCATGTATACTATAAATAGATCTTACATTTCCCCATTAATACTATAAATAGATCTTACATTTCACCATTAATACTATAAATAGATCTTACATTTCACCATTAATACTATAAATAGATCTTACATTTCACCATTAATACTATAAATAGATCTTACATTTCCCCATTAATACTATAAATAGATCTTACACTTCACCATTAATACAGATTGTAGGTTTCCTCTGATCACCATCACCAGTATCCACCATAGCAGTAAATCTACCTTCTCCACATTCTGTAGTCAATCCACACTTGTCTAACTTTTCTATAACCATCTTATATTCTGTCACTTTTGGTATAAACTGTGAAATATCCCTCAATGGACCAACTGAAAAACAGGAGACATATTATGATTAAAATTCTTTGAAAACATAATTCTCTTTTTATATATGTCCAGGTAAAATTCAAACTAACCTAGTTAAGTGCACAAAATTTGTTATCTTACATATGTTTAGAATGAAATTTGTTATATTTAGCAAGTGTTTATGCTTCAAAAGACTTTTTTCTAAGTCTATTTTTTTTTATTTATTTGTAACTGTTATAATCTACATATGTCTTACTTACGAGGTAGAGAGAAGCAACCTTTCTTTTCAATGGGTAAGCTGTAACCACCACGTTCTCTCTTTTTATGCTGAAAAATAAGAAATGAAAATTTGAACAGCTTTTCCTCAAAGCCTTTAAACTTGTCTTTGTAATATATATAGAATACAAAATCAATAGTGAACAGAAATTGAACCATGTTTTTTTATACTACATGTTTACATGAATCATTATAAATAACAATATTCCTTCTAATTAACTGTTGTCGTCTAATGAGGGGGTAACTATTGAGTTTTCTTTAATATGATTTATAAAGATAAGGGGAACAAAACTCATTTACTTTCAACTTCTTATCAAGCAGTAGTTCCTATAATGTTAAGTAAAATTTTACTCCTCAAAATAAATTTGGACTTCCAAAACTGACATGGGTAATATGAATATTTTAAACTTACAAATTCAATAGCTTGTTTCTGTTCCAGTCCTATTTGTCCCACCATTACAAAGGCATCTCTAAAGCCAACATTGTCTATCAAGTTACTACCCATTAACCTAAACCATTGTCTGCCTTCATTGCTCAGTCTAAAAAATAGATAAAAAAGCAATTTATATTATTCTTCTTTTACAAACTTAACATACTTAGCACAGGTTTAAAATTCAAGTGAAATGCAAATTAGGGGTAAAGTCCTTTTAGAGACTTTCTATCTGTCTTATCACAATAAATATATAGTGTTCAAATTTCAAATTCAAGTGAATATGTGTACTAAGTTGCCAGTTGAAGTGACCACAACTTCATGGTAAATTACCGTAACTAATCACTTTGATCTAGGATTCTTTGTTTTTTTTAAACATATGAAAGTTTATAACCATTGGTTGGTCTAAAATTGTACATATTTCACCCTTTCACATTTATATGTTCAGTAACAACTGGGGTCAAAACCGTTATCAGTCATGAAGTTCACATCGCACAAACATATTTACAGAGACTCAAATTGATGTGACCATAACTTCATTGTAAACTATCTTCCCAAAACGTTAATCCTATAAAGGACAGATGAACAGACAGATGAAATAATTGACAGATGCACAGACCAAAGAACATAATGCCCCTACTATTGTAGGCAGGACATAAAAAGATTAACTTTCACCTAGAATAGACCAATCAAAATGCACAGTATACTAGTTTATTTAGTGGTACTTCTGTGTGGTGGAAAGAATGTTTACTTCAAAACATTAAGCAGTGAAAATCAGAAGGAATTGTTTTAAAACACCATCAGAACTGGTGAATATGACTACTGGTTAATATATTACACACCGTTCTGTGATTTCATCATGTGTAACTAAGATAATAACTGCATGTTTTGGTGCTTTCTTCATGTATTGTAAAAATGCTGCATCTATAATGAAACAAATTTACTTAAAATGTAAGCTTTATCTAAAGCAATGAACAAATATACATAGAACATTTAAAAGATCACTTTAATTTAACCTTGTTCAAACAAGGCAAAGGGTCATGATTCATGAAGTTTTGGTTGACTTCTACATAGTTTAAATTTATTGATCTTTCCCAATTAGTCAACGAAAATGAACAATCAGTTTTTGAGTTTGTCATGAGAAGGGGTAGGAAGGAGTGACATTCCGAATTTCAGAAAAAAATAAGCACTCTTTCCCAGATCCCTTAAGAAATATTTTCAATTCCCAAAGTTAAATAGGTGAAAATACTGAATTCTCGCAAAAATAAAAGCCCAATCCAGAATTCCCATAAACAAGAGGCTCTCAAGAGCCTGAATCGCTCACCTGAATTTTTTTTGGTTTAATCTCTCATCAATGATTATTTTGGCTTTTCAATTTATTTAAATGTTCTTTGAATCGTCCTATTTTCTTCAAAAGCAAAAAAAAAATCATTTTCTCCTATGTTCTATTTTAGCCATAGGAGCTATGTTTCTTGACATACAAGGAAATGAAATATAAAATTTATACTAGATACTCTGAAACTCTAAAACTCATTTAGCCTAAGTTTGGCTGAAATTGATACAGCAGTTTCAAAGGAGAAGATTTTTTAAAGTAAGTCAACATGATGAACAAATTGTGAAAAAAGTCTTTAAAGGGCAATAACTCCTTAAGAGGTCAATTGACAATTTTGGTCAAATTGACTTATTTGTAGATCTTACTTTGCTTAACATTTTTGCTATAAACAGTTTATCTGTATCTATAATAATATTCAAGATAATGACCAAAAACTGCAAAATTTCCTTAAAATTACCAATTAAGTGGCAGCAACCCAACAATGGTTTGTTTGATTGATCTGAAAATTTCAGGGCTGATAGATCTTGACCTAATGAACATTTTTACCCCATGTCAGATTTGCTCTAAATGCTTTCGTTTTTGAGATATAAGCCAAAAACTGCATTTGACCCCTATGTTCTATTTTAAGTAACGGCGGCCATGTTTTTTGACGGATCAAAAATCGCTGGACACACTTTGTGCAGGATAATCTAAGGAACAATCATGCTAAGTTTCATCCAAATCCATTCAGCAGTTTCAGAGGAGAAGATTTTTTAAAGTTAGCAAATATGATGAACAAATTGTGAAAAATTGTCATTAAAGGACAATAACCCCTTAAGGGGTCAATTGACAATTTTGGTCATATTGACTTATTTGGAGATCTTACTTTGCTGATCATTTTTGCTGTTTACAGTTTATCTTTATCTATAATAATATTCAAGATAATGACCAAAAACTGCAAAATTTCCTTAAAATTACCAATTAAGTGGCAGCAACCCAACAATGGTTTGTTTGATTGATCTGAAAATTTCAGGGCTGATAGATCTTGACCTAATGAACATTTTTACCCCATGTCAGATTTGCTCTAAATGCTTTCGTTTTTGAGATATAAGCCAAAAACTGCATTTGACCCCTATGTTCTATTTTAAGTAACGGCGGCCATGTTTTTTGACGGATCAAAAATCGAAGCACACACTTTGTGCAGGATACTCTAAGGAACAATCATGCTAAGTTTCATTCAAATCCATTCAGTAGTTTCAGAGGAGAAGATGTTTGAAAAATTGTTAACGACGACAGACGACGACGGACGCCAAGTGATGAGAAAAGCTCACATGGCCTTTTAGGCCAGGTGAGCTAAAAATGAACGTCTCATCCTGATTTCACGCAAAAATAAAGATCTGATTCAGTCATCCCAGAACATTCCTCTGCCTCTATCATGGATTGCTTAATCTTCTGTTTAATGTGATCTTGTCTTCTATTTTTTTCCCTTAAGGTCATGAAATTTCCTGTCCTTAAGGTGGTACCTAACACCTGAACTAAATTTAATTTGGCTCGTTTAATTTTCTTAAAGTTTTGACTAAGTATTTACTTTGACCCTTTGACAAAAATATAAAAAAACAAAAAAATTGAACCAACCGTTTAATCAGAAAAAATACACTGGTTATATAGCAGTTTGACAAACACTCATTTTGATCATTGAGAAGCTTAATATTCCCTTAAGAACACAATGTCATTAAAACGTTCTGCTGATATTACAGAGTTATCTCCCTGTAGTGTTAGGTACCACCTTAAAGACTATTGGTTGTGTCATTATAGAACTAAATACAAAATTTACACATAGTTAAATACTTTCCCTCATAGATTTACCAGAAAACCATGAAAATTTACTATGCATCCATGGCCGGATGCAAAAAATCATTTCTAACACTTAAAATAAATTTTATTTGTTAACTTTAAAATTTCGAAAAATCCTATTTAGTAACTGCACATTATATAGCAAACTTTATAGCTGACTATGCGAAATGGGATGTACTCATTATTGAAGGCCATACAGTAACCTATAGTTGTTAATTTCTGTGTCATTTGGTCTCTTGTGGGGAGTTGTCTTATTGGCAATCATACCACATCTTCTTCTTTATAATTAATCTAAAGTAACTAAATTTATTAACAAAGAGTGATAACAGAATAATAAAAGAAGTAAATATGTGAGCTACTGTTCACTAGTGATACCCCAAAAACGCATCACATTGTATTAGCTGACTCATATAAACCCTGAAACCTAATTTCAAAAATCCTTGTAATGTAGCCCCTGAGAGAGATGCAAAGAAAGATATTTTTGGGACAAACAGACTGATGGATGGCTGGAGGGAATTATAGACAGAAGTAAAACAATTTACCTCCACTTTTTTAAAGACGGGGGTATATTAAAACTTAGCTTATGAAAGTTCTACAAGAAGTAACATACACAAATTTTTTAATTTTCTTTTGTATATATGTATACACTATACTTAAGGTAGCACAATACAAAGATTTTTTTACTTCCAATCACTAACCTTTGAAATTCTGTAACTTTCTTATAAATGCATAGAAAATAATAAAAGAGGTATATATAGATAGATAAAAGATTAATCTTTTAAATGAATGCAATATTTTTATTATGCAATCATTATGTAATAAATTATTATGTAATTAGTGGCAAAATCTAGGTAAGTTCACTTGAATGAATTTAGCTCTATCATCTCTTTAACTATACTAAAAAATTTAACGGAATCTTAATCAACACATCATGGGCTTCAAAAGGGTGTCTCAGATTGTCTCTATGGTGTTCCATTCTCTCATAAATCTCTAATTAGTGTAAACATCCTAACCACATAAAAGAAGATAATGTTCAATTAGGTGTAAAATTTGTTCTATACATTCTATCTGAAATCTGAGACACCCTTTTGTAGATAATGGCCATAGGAACAACATATAATAAAATCAACCCTCTAGGGATACCTATGCAGAAGCTAATTTCATTTGAAAGTGGAAATTTGGTGAAAAATATTTTAGACACAGTTAACATTATAATTGGTTACATAATTGTTGCATAATACTAACATTGCATTTATTTGAAAGAGTAATCTGTTAGCTATCCAAAACTACCACTTTTATAATTTTTCAAGCATTATTAAGAAAGTTACAGCATTTTAAAACTTGGAAGTTGTAGCTATAAAATCTTTGTATTGTGCTACCTTAAATAGCACCTACCGTCAGTATATGTGTCAAACACCTTAACATCAGCCACCTCCATCTTATTGGCTGAAGTAGAAAATATATTAAAATGTAAAACATGGAGAAAGTCAACCGGAAAACACTTCTGTTTCCTTCGAAAGTGTCATTTTCTATAATTTCTCAATTATTAGTAGTTTTTGAGTAAATAAAATAACTTAACTTTTTGTATAAAATAACTGTCAATATAAGGGTTATGCTGATACTACAGGAACATTTCAACACAGAAATTTGAACAAATGTACTTCAAAATTTAATGTATGTGTGCTTGTTTCTATTTATTACCATCTTAAGAAAAGATTTTGAAAACAACAACTTTTTAGGTAACAAATGATGATTTTGGTAAGAATGTTGTAATTTGGTAGTACGCTGATTTCTCTAACTTACAATGTAAAAACCCATCATAACACACAGGTGTAATTTTATTACTTAAATTCAAAACTGAAGTGAAATCTTTTTACATTTTAACTGAAAAATTATTTGTTGACAACAAAAGAACTTAAGGGGGTTCGCGGGTCTAAATCATTTATATAGGATTTCTCTATATTTTTCTATAAATGAACTTTATCTTATAGTTTATAGAAAAATAAAATAAAAAAGTGGGGTCACCGTTCATTTGCGCTCACAATCTGCCTTCGAAAGAAGCATACATTTTTGTAAAGGTGGTTTTTTTCTGTTGAAGTAATAGGAGAAATAAAGGTAAAATCGAAATAAAAAAAAGAAATTTATTACAGAGATCGCTAAAATTTTACAATAATTTAGTTTAAGTACAGCTTATATGGAAATTATATTAAAAAAGATAGGTCACCGATGAGTTGAAAAAGATATTTCAATTTTAGAGCCAAAAAATGGCATTTTTCCCCCAAAGGGAGATAATTTGGAACTTTTTCAATGATGTATACATTTTGAAAGTCATCTGGGGCCATCACGAATTGATTGTTTTGAATGATTTTTGTACCATATGATAAAGTAACAACTACAAAAGGAAATAAATAAAATTTGTAATGAAAAACAAATGTTTGATTTTTGTCTGAAAATTTTATACCCTCGAGCCTCCTTAATGAATGATCAACATACTTACTGTCAACAAACAATATATTAAGGCCTCTTCCTCCATTATTGTTGTCTGGACTAATAATTCTGAAAATATATATCATACAATTAAACCATCAATTCTAGATGATAATAAGGTCCATTGGTTAGGCCATTCTTTAGAGATTTTTCAGAAATTAATGTAGTCAAAAGCAAAAATATTTCATTTTTATTTATAAAAAAAACTTAAGTACATTTACTACACTGGACAAGGTGGTCAAGATTGTTTATTTTTCACTAATTGTAACCTAAGTGTCATAATATTAACAAATATATCAGCAAGAAAGGACCATTCCTTGAGTTCTATGGAGATTGATACTTACAACATATTGTTGGTCCATTCCTTGAGGTCTATGGAGATTGATACTTACACTTTACCATCATAACATATTGTTGGTCCATTCCTTGACATATTGTTGGTCCATTCCTTGATGTCTATGGAGATTGATACTTACACTTTACCATCGTAACATATTGTTGGTCCATTCCTTGATGTCTATGGAGATTGATACTTACACTTTACCAGCGTAACATATTGTTGGTCCATTCCTTGATGTCTATGGAGATTGATACTTACACTTTACCATCGTAGCATATTGTTGGTCCATTCCTTGATGTCTATGGAGATTGATACTTACACTTTACCATCGTAACATATTGTTGGTCCATTCCTTGATGTCTATGGAGATTGATACTTACACTTTACCATCGTAACATATTGTTGGTCCATTCCTTGATGTCTATGGAGATTGATACTTACACTTTACCATCATAACATATTGTTGGTCCATTCCTTGATGTCTATGAAGATTGATACTTACACTTTACCATCGTAACATATTGTTGGTCCATTCCTTGATGTCTATGGAGATTGATACTTACACTTTACCATCGTAACATATTGTTGGTCCATTCCTTGAGGTCTATGAAGATTGATACTTACACTTTACCATCGTAACATATTGTTGGTCCATTCCTTGAGTTCTGTGGAGATTGATACTTACATTTTACCATCGTAACATATTGTTGGTCCAACTGTATTGTCAGTCCCTGTTTTTACATAAAATGATTTTTGTCCAATTCCACATACCACACCACACGCTGCACCTACAACAAAATCATCTGAACACTATAGGTAATGTCTGAGATACAGGTGTGTTTCAAAGGTAAAAAGTATCAAAGGATGGACAAGGATAAAGCTTGTTCAAAACTGTATTTGTCATTCATGATATAAATTCAGTTCTGCAGATAAGAGTTTTTGTTTTAATTGATTGAAAATTAATTAACATTCACATGTTAACAAAATCATTTTGCTGATATTTTTCAAGAATTTATTATTAAGAATTCATTATATAAACAATTTTTTGTTTTATATGGCCTTACGAATACACCATAAAAATAAAGATTTTATCACTGTATTGGTTGTAATACAATATTTCTTCTTTGGAGACAAGTTAAATTCTCCAATTAAAAACACAAGACTTGCTGGGTATTTGAACGATCTCATGAGAGACGTGGTGGAATCTTTTAACTATAGTGCATCTTTTTATGTTGTAATATTACACTTCTGTTCAAGGTAAGGGTGAAGGTTGGAACCTGTTCAAACTTTCAAACCCACTGTATAAATTAAGGCAAAACAGTATATTCAATAGAAAGAAAAAAAATTGTAGATATCCATTTGAGTTAATACCTTTTTCTGGTGACTGTACACCATTTGCATCCCAAACATCTCTCACTCCTGAAAAATAAAATAAGTTAGTTACTATAATATCAATATTACTTTGTTATATTTAGTTCTGTAGATAATCATTTAAACTAAGATAGAATAATTTCAAGACAGTTTTTGTGGTGCTAAGCACACCCCCACAGTAATTGAGGCCGCACTCATTATTCTAAGAATTAGAAAACAGAAAGAAGTTGTCCGACTGATCACAAGTCCTTAAATGTTACAACCCATACCTGTTAAGCTGCTGACCAATCACAAGCCCTTAAATGTTACAACCCATACCTGTTAAGCTGCTGACCAAATATGAAGTGTTTCTCTTTAGTGGTTCCTAAGAAAAATTACCCAAACCTTTGTTGGAACAATCAGACTGACAGATATATAGATATGGTGATTGCAATGTAGCCTAGAATGATGATAATACTGATGGAGTGGTATTAAATATCCAGTGGCAAATATCACATGCATAAGAATTAGAAAGGGTTAAGGAGATGCAAATTAAACCCTCATGATGAGTCAGATCTTTAACGTGCAGAAAGCCATTGTACCCTACCATTATTCTGACTCCTATCCAACCAGTCTTTAAACTAAAATCTGTATCCCCTTTGCTTGACAGTTAACCAGAAAATTCCTATTTTCAAATTAATGATCTTATCAAACATAAAATAAATTTCTTCCATTAAACAATATTTATCAACAGTAAATCTGTAAATACTTTTTATTCATACCTTGTATTTCAAACTGACTTCTTGATCTGTTGAAGTATAAATATACAGCAGCTAAACTAAAACAAAGCAATGCCAAACTTTTACTGCAACCTGGAAATAAAAATTTGATTCAAACAAAAGAGCATAAACATGATAAACATGATAAATATTTACCAAAAATAAGATTTCATATAATGATATTTAGGAGACGACATTAAAATACCTGTAAGGAATATTGTTCCTTTTTTTTTTTTTTATAATTCTTGAGCAGCAGAATTCATTTAACCAACAAATGAGACTACCTTAGCTTGTTAACCTGTTTAATCCCAACCTTAGTTTGATCCTGAGCCAAATCAGGACTTCTGTTTTGTACATTTTTTATAGGTATTAGAAGTACATGTAAGATGTTAGTGGTTGGTGTGGTCTGTTGTCCTATATTTTAGGTGATTCTTGTTATTGCTTTTATGTTTTACATATTTCTTATTCCTCAATAATATATATGTAAATGGTTGAGTCCATTCACCATTGTAAAGTAAAGTAAAGTTCTATAGTTTTAAACATTAACATGATTAACATGATTAATAAATTGTGGACCTAAAGCATCTTAAAACTCTTTACTAGTTACCTGCAAGCTTTCTTCCAAACAATCTCCTTATTCTTCTGATCATCACAAATTTATAAAGTAATCAAACATGTGTCATGATTATAACCTGCAATAGAAAAACACATAATTTCTATAAGCTTATGTTTGTGTCAGCATTTATCATATAGATATAGGAAGATGTGGTGTGAGTGCCAATGAGACAACTCTCCATACAAATAACAATTTAAAAAGTAAACCATTATAGGTTAAAGTACAGCCTTCAACACAGAGCCTTGGCTCACACCGAACAACAAGCTATAAAGGGCCCCAAAATTAATAGTGTAAAACCATTCATTTACACATTTGTAAAAAGGGTATCTTTTTTGCATTTGGAATTAGCAGAGATTTTACTGTAAATGGTAGGTCAGGTCTTTTAAATATTATTACTTTTAATTATTGATTTTCTATAGTTCCATCGACAATTAACAAATGATTAATGTCTAAATTATATGTTGTTACCATTTTCCATTAAACCAGCACAGTAGAACAAAATTTAATGATGATCCCTGTAGGTAAACAAATTCTGCATTGTAAATAATCAAAGTGATGGAAATTACACAAAGAAAGAGTAGCGAACGGACACGGATTCTTCCTCACTTCTTTGCATCCCATAAACAGCTGATAAATGTGTACATTTTCTTCATTGATGTTCTTTGGAAAGCGTTTTGCAGAAAATATTTAGGATGCAAATGAGGCCAATGAGCAATTTCTTACCTTCGATTTATTTTTTTATTTTTTGCTTGTGCACAACTTTCTAAATAATATACTGAAAAAAATATTTTTACAAAATTTTAATCATTTTTAATCCGGAAGTGATAAAACTTGTTGAAACTCCAGACAATTTACGGTTCGGACTACAGTTTCCGTATATGGAATATAGTATCCCCGTATTCCGGGGCGGATCTAGGAAGGCGTCACAGAAAAAAATAACCTTTCAAGACGTCATAATTATTTGGACTAAGGCGGATCTAGCCATTTTTAACAGGGTTTCCAACCCTTGTTAAAAAATGGGGAAGGGGAAAAAAAGGGGGGGTTCATCCAAGACCCCCCCCCCCCCCCCATACACACACACATGGATCTGCAACTGATATTGGTTGCTACGACGTACCCATACAGATTTGAATTTTATTATCATGTTATTGTGCCGTGATTCATTCTGTGATTCACAATTATATTGTTGTTGGCTCTGATACTGACCAATGCTAATCATTGATACTAGATATATGCCGGTAACTTAATATCAAAGGTTTTTTAGCTATCGACTTTTAACCAATATAACCTTAAATTTATATATATCAAATTGTCGGTTATTATTTTCGAAAGACATTAAGAATAAAGTAAAAAATGTAAAAAATCCAAGGTATATCCAGAGACATGTATATATGTCTCTGGTATATCTATAAAATAACCAATCAAAAATAGTGTTCAACATGATTTTTTTGAGGGAATAGATACATTTAAATGTAAGGTGCGATGTTCCTCACTTTGTTTTGATATTGCCTTTGTCTATGCATCTGTGGACACAACGTGCCGTACGAATCTACAAACTTGGGATCATCCGAGTAAATATTGATTGTATTATGCTAGATTTTATTTACGCCATGTCAATGACCATTAGACAGTTCAGTCTACTATCTTTAGCCAATATTTTATCACGAGAACGGTGGGTGGTTTTGTTGACATATGAACTTAAACGACCTTTGCTTTAAACGGGGTCACTTAAAAAGTTGCTAAGTAAGTAAAATTTTCATGCAACAATAACTTAATTTCATATAAGGAATGAAACTCAGTCAAGTTATGTAGTTGAACAAAAGACTTGAGACTCTGTTTTAGCTTGCGTTGGGTAGTTGTGCTTGTCTGACATATTAACTTTAATAAACAACTGAAAAACACGAACGGTAAGTTAACATAAATAAGGAACAATAACATTGATATAAAAATTGGACTTATCGAAAAAAAAAAACTGACAGATACCATATTGTTTTAGGTTTCTAATTAAAAATTTCAATTATTTGTTGTTCATTTTATACAGTTGTTTTCTATAAGTAACAATACACAAAAAGTCATATATTATTATTATTATTATTATTATTATTATTATTATTATTATTATTATTATTATTATTATTATTATTATTATTATTATTATTATTATTAATTATTATTATTATTATTTATTATTATTATTATTATTATTATTATTATTATTATTATTATTATTATTATTATTATTATTATTATTATTATTATATTATTACATAAACGGTAGTATAGAATAGAGATGGTATCAGTTAAAGGTGAAAGTAAAGGCGATCCACCGTACGCATGATACTACAAAAAATATTCAATACACAAACATGGCGATTATCAAATTAATATGAACTATAGATAGATAAAAGAAGATGTGGTATTAGTGTCAAGGAGACAACACTCCATTCAAAAAGTCAAAATTTGTAAAAGAAAAATCATTATCGGTCGTCCCACTGTCTATATCACTCTGTTCAGCTCTTAATATTATTCCGTATCATGTCTTTGTGACGTCAAATACGTTGACCCGGCCTTAATAACTTTGACCCGGACATATCAGCGACGTCATAATGTTTGAACCGACGTTAATAACTTTGACCCGAACTTATCAAGTCATCTTTTGTGTGCTGGTGAAACAAAGAAAACACTTCTGAAACACGCAAATATAGCCCGATAAATCGATTATCAGATTATCTGCATATTGATATTGTAAAATATCAGCTGCTTGACATTATATGAAGGCTTTTTGATCTCGTTCGCTACGCTCACTCGACAAAAAGCTTCATATTATGTCTCGCAGTTGATATTTTACGATATCAACATGCAGATAACCTGATAATCGGTACTTATAGGTCAAAGTACAGTCCTCAACATGATCCAACATGGGGCCTTGGCTCACACCCGACCGAGCACGGCAAACTATAAAGGGCCCAAAAATGACTTGTGTAAAACCATTCAAACGGGAAAATTATCGGTCTAATCACAGGCACTAGACGTTCTGTCAATAGTAATATATATAGACACTATTTTCTTCCCATTGCCAATATTTTATTACTATTGACAGAACGTCTAGTGCCTGTGGTCTAATATATATCTATATAATTACATTAGATGTATGTTTCATTATGGTTCAGTTATTTTGATTGGCTAACAGCAATTTCGCGTCCTTCTGAAATTAACATTCATTACACAATGACGATGACACGAGGTCCCACAACAAAGTGCACACTGACAGGTAAATTAAAGAAAAACTTAATAGAAATCGTGTTTTCATGAACTTAGCTAAAAAAATGTAATTATAAGAATATTGAATGCTTATTTTTGTAACTTCATAGGGGTGTAAAAGCGTTAACCGTGCACACATTTTTAGAATGAAGCGCTTCCGCGCTTCATACAAAATGTACTTCGGTCAACGCTTTTACACCCCAATGAAGTTACAAAAAGAAGCATTCAAAATACTTATAATTACATTTTTTTTAGCTAGGTTCATTAAAACACGATTTCTATTAAGTTTTTCTTTAATTTACCTGTCAGTGTGCACTTTGTTGTGTTGCACAACCACTGAGTCAATGTTACTGCTGATAGATAGTATCATAACCCCAGCAGTCAGCACTTTAGTGTTGTACAACCACTGAGTCGATGCCACTGCTGATAGATAGTATCATTACCCCAGCAGTCAGCACTTTAGTGTTGTACAACCACTGAGTCGATGCCACTGCTGATAGATAGTATTATAACCCCAGCAGTCAGCACTTTAGTGTTGTACAACCACTGAGTCAATGTCACTGCTGATAGATAGTATCATAACCCCAGCAGTCAGCACTTTAGTGTTGTACAACCACTGAGTCGATGCCACAGCTGATAGATAGTATCATAACCCCAGCAGTCAGCACTTTAGTGTTGTACAACCACTGTCAGAGTCAATGTCACTGCTGGTAGATAGTATCATAACCCCAGCAGTCAGCACTTTAGTGTTGTACAACCACTGAGTCAATGTCACTGCTGGTAGATAGTATCATAACCCCAGCAGTCAGCACTTTAGTGTTGTACAACCACTGAGTCGATGCCACTGCTGATAGATAGTATCATAACCCCAGCAGTCAGCACTTTAGTGTTGTACAACCACTGAGTCAATGTCACTGCTGATAGATAGTTTCATAACCCCAGCAGTCGGCACTTTAGTGTTGTACAACCACTGAGTCGATGCCACTGCTGATAGATAGTATCATAACCCCAGCAGTCGGCACTTTAGTGTTGTACAACCACTGAGTCGATGCCACTGCTGATAGATAGTATCATAACCCCAGCAGTCAGCACTTTAGTGTTGTACAACCACTGAGTCGATGCCACTGCTGATAGATAGTATCATAACCCCAGCAGTCAGCACTTTAGTGTTGTACAACCACTGAGTCAATGTCACTGCTGATAGATAGTATCATAACCCCAGCAGTCGGCACTTTAGTGTTGTACAACCACTGAGTCGATGCCACTGCTGATAGATAGTATCATAACCCCAGCAGTCAGCACTTTAGTGTTGTACAACCACTGAGTCAATGTCACTGCTGATAGATAGTATCATAACCCCAGCAGTCAGCACTTTAGTGTTGTACAACCACTGAGTCGATGCCACTGCTGATAGATAGTATCATAACCCCAGCAGTCAGCACTTTAGTGTTGTACAACCACTGAGTCGATGCCACTGCTGATAGATAGTATCATAACCCCAGCAGTCAGCACTTTAGTGTTGACATGAAATATGATTGATAAGGTCATGTTTAAAAATCAAATGTTTTCAAAAGGAGAAATTCAAATATTAAGGTAAATAAAAAAGGACAACAATAAAATTTATCACGAGATTGAGGAAGCTAATTTTATGATTTTCATCGATTTATATATGAATGAATGAATGAATATTTTAATATAAAAGTGCAACCTGCATTATAACAAACAATTACATTCACAAATACAAGTAATTTTCAGCCAGCCAAATAGGCTTATGATGCACTATACATTGTGTATTATTATTGAAAATAAAATAAATAAATAAATATAGTTCTAATTTACACGCAAGGCACGTTAACAGTTGATCACAGATTGTCTGGTGGTAAAACAGTTCAAAATAAAGTAAGAAACAAGCTTGCTGTAATTACAAAATAAATGTTTTAATTTGATGTTCGCTTGAAGCGTAGTTAAGTCTATGTTGTACTTATCTCGGATATCATTAAATAATGTTATTCGTAATTATTCATTGCGTTCACAAAACAGCAAGAGATGGGATTCGTCCTCTATTGATTGAGACTTGCACATTTAACAAAGGCGTTGGTCAAGTGGCACATTACGAAATCTTCCCTTTTCGATCTTTAAATGTAAAGTTCCACTTCGCATCCGGGCTATCACTGATCGTTGTTGTCTTGATAAACACTTTTTCAAGTATGGCTCTACCTTGTAGTCAGTTTTTATGTTTTTATATGTTCGTAATTTAGGCATATCTTCCAATGCATTTAGCCATTCCTGTTGATGCAGTTCAACAAGTTTTTGTTCTTAACACAAGATACGATATGAGCCGTTGGTCGTCGTTCTGAGTTTTGTAGACCACATTTAGTCATTATTGGTTTTACATCATTACTCCATATATGCAGTAATGGAATACGAGAGATTTTAAAAGTCATAAACTTTATATTTCACTAATTAATACTGTCGTGTTAATTGTAAGAACTAAAAAGTAAAATACTAGTAATAAAAAATACCAAACTCCGAGGAAAATTAGTCAAAACAGAAAGTCAAAATGAAAAGGCTTAAATAGCTCAAACACATCAAACAAATGTATAACAACTGTAATATTCCCGACTTGGTACAGGCATTTTCTTGGTGGATTTTACCTGGTTTAATACTAGCTTAACCTCTCACTTGTATGACAGTCCCTAAAAATTCCATTAAATTGAAAATGATGTGTGAACAAAACAAACAGATCTTTTAATACATGTCTACCTTATTTATCATAGCAATGATCACACCACGAGAATTTCTGGCTATGCAGGGCAAAACTGTGTTGGTGATTGGTGTTGGTGGTTATTGTCAACGGTTTATTTGGGATGTTTATAAAGAATTCGGAATTAAGGTAATATTAAGTGGCATATGACAGTGGCTTTACATAACTTAATTATTTTATGGTGTATACTGATATACATTCTTCGTTTCCAATAGTTAATATTCATTTTCAAATAAAGCGAATAACACCTTAGTACACGTCCAACATAAACATAATAAAAGCCACTTATCATTTAACCACATATATAAGAAGATGTGGTATGAGTGCCGATTAGAAAATAAAAGTCACCGGCATGCAAACGGGAAATTCAATATAAAAAACTAATTTATAACACAACAATTTACGAAAAACTGATATGACAGACTGGTATCGTCAATGTATATTTGTTTCGTCTAACAGAAGTTCTTCTGGAAACTTTGTTTCTAAACAATGTCATAATATTTGTTCCTGTTGAAACAAATATTCGATACCCTTTATTCCGTTCCGTACGGAACAAATACTGTAATATTTGTTCCAATAGAATTAATATTACAGAATATTTCTTCCACTTGGAACTTATAAAGGAAGTTCTATTTCGTGACAGCATGAAACAATAACAACCATAGAACTTAAATCGTTCTGATCCATTCTATTTCATTCTATTATTATAGTCTATCCTGCATGACTAAGGACAAAGCGACTTTTGTTTTTATTTCATTGTTGTTTATTATATATTTTCTACTGTAGATTGTTTTGGTTGACCCGGATGATAAAAACCTTGCCATTTCAAAGGTCACTTCATTCATTGAATACGACTTTCTGAGTCACCAAACGGACCAGGAGCATGCAACATGCATAATTAAAATTCTAAAGGAGAAAGGAATAACAATAGACGGCTGTGTTACATTTTTAGACACATGTGGCCCTTTAGCCGCAATCATTTGTCGCCAACAAAATTTATACGGCCCAGGACAAGAAGCAGCATATGTGGCTAAATATAAAGGTACGACCTATGAGGTTTTAAAAACAAAAGATCAGACAAAACAGTTTATAGTAAAATGTTACCAAATGAATACTAAATTTGACATCGAAAGTGCATTTTCTTATGTTGGAGTTCCCGCCGTTATGAAACCGGAAAACGGATGCTGTGGTGCCGGTGTAAAACGTATTACAGATTTAAAGCAGTTCAAAGTGACTTATGAGAATGAAGCGTTAACACATGGAAACAATTTCACATTGATGGAGTTCATAGAAGGGACTCAGCATGGTATTGAACTTATATTATTTCAGAGAGAGCTCATTGCTTCGTTTGTAACCGACTATGGCCCAACAAGGAAGGATAGATTTACAGAAACCGCCGCCACAATGCCTAGCTGTCTATCAAAAGACGCAGTAGAAGAACTTATGACTGCTGCACATAAATGTTGTATTGGTATAGGGTTGGTCGACGGGGTTTTCAACGTTGAAATGAAAATGACCTCTAATGGACCAAAGCTTATAGAAATGAATGCTAGAATGCCTAGTTTTTATATAAGGGACTGGGTATTGATATGCTATGGAATTGATCTTCTATTGTATACTTTCATGACTTGTTTAGGAATTCGACCAGAAATGACAAAACCGGTTTCAATTCATCAAATAATGGGCATAGCTTGTGTACCGTCTGTACACAAAGAACATTTGTCTAAGTCACAAACGGTTGATCTATTCAAAGATATGGATCAAAAGGGAATTATAAGTTATCACCAGTTAAGCAACAGTCTAGGCGAGTGTGAAAATGATGGCAATGAAATACCATTTTGTTCTCTTGCTGTCATAGATCAAGGTATCACAAAAACAAAAGAAAAACTATTAAAAGTTTGGAATTTAATAGGTTTCAACACGGACAGTTACGATGTTAAGTTGTTTTTACAACACTTTTAAAATAGAATAATTTTTTTATCTTTTCGAAACACTTCAATTTGTTCATTTGTACTTAAAACCATTATGTTCCTCCTTAGGATACATTTATACAAAAAAATAAATAGCAGCATGGCTGTATATATCACGTAAATGGTGAAATAGTTGATTTGACTGTAAAAACTGATAGTTTAGGAATTAAGTCTTACCTAATTTGATAAATATTTCTCTGTCATTTATCACCTGACTCCTGTCTTGAGACAGACACAATCAAATGTTGCGGGTTAATTAAAATCATGTCAATATCCAGTCCTACTCCTTGTATCGGTATTGTAATATCAAAATATTACTTACTTTCATTGAAAGAGATACAATAATGAGAAGGTGCTTGCATAAATTAAAGATATGGCCATATGTGTCCCTCTGACAGCCGGAGTGGACACATGTGTTGTCTTTGGCACAGCCAATGTGGACACGGGTGTTACATCCGGCCTCAATGTTTGTATGTGAGAAGAATAAACGATTATTAGTGACCTTTCATTTCCGGACTTTAATAGAATTAGGTATACAAACCCCTTTGTGCAGTTTTATGAAATAAGCCTTCGTCGTCGACGTGATTTTACTATATATTAAAACATTTACCACAGACAATGATTAAAAAATATTGTGAGGTCATTTATAGCAGCAGTCCTTTTGCGCTAATTACTGTTTTTTAGGGGTATCATTTGCGCCAAATTTTGTTTTTCCAAATGTATCAATTGCGCCAATATTCGAAACTCATTTGCGCCAATTTACCTCTACACATATCTATCATAAATATTAATGATTAACATTTGGTGTTTATTCTTATGTTTGGTTTTAAAAGTATCATATGTTTCGGAGATATTTCACCATGAAGATGAGCATCTGGAGAGAAATGACTTGAAGTGCATTAGACATTCCATGTACAGAGAGAGAAGAAAACTTATTGCTTTGCTGAATATTTAATACAAGATATGCCAAAAGAGAAGAAAATAGAAGCTTTTACTGATTATGTTTTAGCCACATATGTTGATGACACAGTGCTGTGTTCCCACCATCTATCAGTAATGGAACAGAAGTATTCCACAGGAATTATTATGAACTGTTTTATGCATTTCATCCTTTAATGTTTTTCTTTTTGGATAATAAAGTGAAGTTACAAGCTACTACATACATTAAATTGGAAAGTACCCATGCAGTAGTAGTAAGAAGAAAGTATGTTTCAGAAAAGGAAACATTAGCCGTGTAAACTGCCGGTTCCAAGTCCGAATAAAGGAGGAGGGGTAATTTATCTTCTAACTGGCGCAATCGTATGTTTTATTTTTTGGCGCAAATGATACCATCTAATTTTAAAACAGGTGGCGCAAACGTAGCATTGGAGAAAAAAGTTGTGGCGCAAAAGGATGTATTTTTGGCGCAAACGGATCTCTCCCTAAAAAAACTATTTATAGTTTGATTAATCAATTTGTATCAGTAGAAGCAAATTTGTCACAAATACATATTTTTATTATATATTCGTTGTGAAACGTCCTCATTTTTTGATGATATAAACACAAGTATTTTTTGGGTCATAAAATGTGATATTATATTTCAACATTATAAATTTGTAAAAAAATATTATACACGTCCACATTAGGTGTAAAAAAAACCCAAATGAGTACAAAATTGTGACCAAATAAACACTCCAGACATTTCTGTGTCTTTCAACATGAGACTTGTTTACAACAAATGCCAGCAAATACTTTTTTTTGAATATATGTGTGATAATATGAACTAGATAGTTAAAAATGGTAAGTTGAGAATACCTTAAATACAGTGTTTCCTCGACTGTTTCGGCGCTGTCCCCGACAATCTCCAGGTTAATCAGGCTCAGCCAGAAACAAACAGGTAGCTCTTTCACTGCTCTTCCCTCTTCCTCCATACCAACCAGAAGCTTCCTCCGCCTGTCTCCCAACTTTCCTACCAAGCTTCTTCCAAGTTTCCTTCTATGGCTTGCATCTGCTGACTGCCATAATGGTTGCTGAATATTGTCAAAACCAAGTCGTCCTGATGTTACCACTCCAACTAGGTCTCTATGTCTTAATATGTTCTCTGCATCTTCAACAGCGCTCTTGGACACCCATTTCCTTAATGTCCTGACATCAACATTTGCTTCTTTCACTTTGTCATCTTCAGTGTCTCTTAACATCATGACTTGTCTGGTTTTGGTGACTTTAAACTCCTCTGTAATAGACAGTGGTAGTCGAAGTTTTGAACTGGTGGTGTACAAACCAATGCTGCTTAACCTCTTTGGAACCTCTAAACCATTTGCGTAAGTGTCTGTTGAACATCCTCTCTAAACTTTAAACTTTGGTTAGAGGTACTTCGTACATTAACAGAGGCCATATTATCCTTGGTAATATTCCATGATGATAGCACCACGCCTTGTACTTCACAGGAAAATAAGACTTGTCAATAGTGTCCACTTTCCTACTTGTGATACCATATCATCTGCACTTTCTCTGTCTTTAAAGGAGTCTCTAAACCACTTCCCCAAGCTTTTGACTGGTTTCTCCATGATTGTTGGAATGATATCTCCTCCAATTCTGATCTTTCTATTCTGCACATTTCCTTTCTTTAATATACGACTCCTTAACTTTGAAGGATTAAACTTCATCCGTGCCCAGTCTATGAGCTCACCCATATCTTGTAACATCCACATGCCTTCCAGAACTTACTATGCTGTTTTTGTGATGTCATCCCTGATTGCTCTTGTTGGTGACTGACTGACCCCAGATGACATTACAGGTCCTTTGCACATCTTCTCGGCTGAGTTTACTAGTAGATTCATTGCAGTTAAGAATAGAACTACTGATTTGGTAAATCCTGTAACGATTCCCACTTTTAGTTTTTGCCACGCTGTTGTGTAATCTGCATCTGTAAACCTCATTATACAGTTGTTGAAATAGTACTGAAGCGTTTCTCTTACCATAGCAGGTATGTGGCATATCTTGAAGGTTAAGTCTACTAGCTTGTGTGGTATATTTCCGTAAGCGTTTGCCAGGGTTAACCACATGATAGTCAAATTGCATTTGTTCTCTTTGGCCTCCTAGATAATCTTTGTTAAAACGCTTGTATGTTCGAGGCACCCTGTTACTCCAAATTTCTGGACTGAGGTGTCAATATAGTTGTTCTCAAGCATATATGTTGTTACCGTTTCCGCCAAGACAAACCTTTCCCTCAACACTGAGAAGTGATATGGTCCTAATTAAACAACCATCTTATTTTAACCACTCATCTGGTAACCAATATTTCTCCATATTACTTTTATGAGTCTTCATACTTGTTGTGCGAGGTTTGGAAAGTTCTTAAAAACTCTGTATTGAATACCGTTTGGTCCTGGTGCTGGTGCTGATGCTGCTCTCGCTTTTTTAAAAGTTGACATCACTTAATGAAGTTTGTATTATGACATATCACACTCTATTGTTTTACCAATCTGTTTTGGTCTCTAAGATCTTTATTTCTGTCTAGATCACTGTGAGTATCTCTCGAACATTGTTCAACCTCATATCTAAAACCGGCCTGATCTTTTATCTCCAAGGAGTTTTTTTACAGCTGTGAATTGTGAACTCTTTCTTGCTCTTTCCCTTCGGTTCTTTCTAAGGTTCCCTGTTCTCCTCAGTGTTTGTATTCTTTCTCTTTAATGAGGTTTGTTCGTGTGCTTTTGCTTTCTTGAAGCACTTTGTTAAGTTGCGTTGTTCTCTTCTCAGTTTAGCAATTTCACCTACTCTTCTCTTCTCTTTCATGGCCTGACTTTTACCTTTTTTCTGTTCTTCAATTCCAAACCTGTCTTTCCCAATTGCGTTGATAATGGTACTCATTGCTTTAATCTTAGTCTACATCTCCTGAACATGCATCAAACTGGATCCACTCTTTTTTTTTAAGCTGCTGTTGTCCACTTAATTCGTGGAGTAGGTGGGTCTTCTTCTTTCCCTTGGGGTTTCTCTCCTTCTTCTGACTGTTAAGATCCATTCTTAACTGATCATGAGCTTCGTTTTCTCCCATGAGTTCCTCCACTTGTACATGAAAGTTTTGAACACTGTGGTGTGTTTCCTGGTTCATCTCCTCCCCCATCTCATCAGGTTACTATTTGCGTCGTTCCAGAATTGGTGTCACTGAACAGCCATCTTTGTGCAATGAATCTTAAGTCCTTTAATTTGCTTAAATATCTTCCAACAACTACAAACTCTAGATATGTCCATTTCCTGTCTCGTTGTGCGTGTTTCAGTTCCAGTTGTTTCCGTTGTCCCTCATGTAGTTCGTTCATCCTCCCACGCTCTCGCACGACCAGGGAGTGTCTTATTATATATCTGTCCATAGCATGCTCTAGACTCTCCATTGCTGAAGTTAACCCAGGTCTACCAAACCGTTGTATGTCTTGGTACCGATCTTCCTCGGTTGCCAACAGTCTTTCCTTGTTGTCACCATCCTATCTATGGTTGCCAATTAGTTTTTCCGAATAGTCAAGTGAGTCTCCAGATGTTTGAATACCTTAAATACAGTGTTCCACTGCTCAGCTGGTTCCTTCATCAGGTGGACCCCAAGGCTCTCCAAAATGTCTGAGAAACAAAGCCTCTATAGCCTACCTCCACTGGAAAATACCATGTTCTCCTCATGGATGTCTGTTATCAATTCCTGGTACTTCGCTAGCTTTTTCTCATAGGCTACTTCCAGTCTTGTTTCCCATGGCAATGTAAGCTCTACAAGAATGACCTGTCTGCTGATTCTGGTCAACAGCACAATGTGTGGTCAGAGGCTTGTTGTTATAACCTCTCTAGGGAATGTGGTCTTTCCCCAAACATCTGCTTGCATCTCCCAGTCATTTGCTGTTGCTAGGATACCTCTGGCTTTGCTGTATGTGTTTTTGGATGACTCTCCACCTCCTTTGATGAAGTTGATGAACTTTGGGCCCTTCTCTATCTTAGTCTTCTTCCTCCTTTGTGTGTCCAAGACTGCTGCTTTCTCTCGAAGGACTTGGTCATGGCGCCATGTATATCTGCTATCCTCCAGAGCTGTCCTGGAAGACGACACAACATGCTCTAGATTTGCTGGCTTAACGCACAACTTACAACTAGGGTTTTTAATCAGTTTCCACATTGTAAGGTTTCTGGGTGTTGGTAGAACATCGTATACCACTATAGTAATATGTATTGCATAACGCTGCGCAATAGTCTTTTGCAAGATTAAAATGATCTTTTTGCAATTGGTCTTGTTTTTGGATACGACATAATAAAAGTTTCTTATTTAGGGAAGACTTATGTAGAAACTAACGTTTCAACTGCCTCAGTCAAAGTTGACCTTCGATGGATTTGGTTATTTTTTATAAGGTAGTATGTTATCATATAGCTCTTAATCTGTTTTGGTTCTGTGACATCTTTGGTTTTCAAATATTCAGCTTTAAGCGTTCCTGGTGAAGTTAAATTCAAGAAAAGCGCTTCATAACTTGTTGTTTTTTTATTTTTACCAGACATAAACAAGTTATGACATTGCATTTTATAATTCTGACATCAAGAGGGTTAAAACGAGTTATTATTGGCCATACGTATTGCCATGTTATATGTCGTGGTTAAATAAATAAGATATCTTACTGACAATTCATTAAAGGTTCTAACAAAATCTTAGTCTGATGTGATTATGATCTTATTTGATGCATGATTTGTTTAGCTGTTTCGTTTGTCTTTCTCCTTATGATTGTTTGATTGATTTGTGTTTAACACCACTTTCAAAACTATGGTGCTATTGTGCTAATTCGAAGCGGTAATGTTTTACTGGCGGAGGAAGCAGTAGTGGCCGGAGAGAATCCTCGGTCTTCGGTAGGAAAACTGACAAGCCTAGTCAATTAAGATTGAATTCAAGCCTTACTCATCATGATCTTTCTGATGAGTTTTCAAATAAATAATGATTTATACGCGAAACCGTTTTTACGCATAAATAAACAAATATATTATGCTTTAGGGCACTTTATATTTTCAAAAATCGGTCAATCTAATTAAAATATTGATCTCTGATTACGTTATACTTCATATGTAGTATAACGTAATCAGAGATCAATATTTAATTAGATTGAAAATCGGTGTTATAATGAATTCCCCTAAAAGAAGACAACTTAATACACTATCCTCGATGTTGACTAATATACATGAATAAACGGAATCAATTCATGATAAATAACGCAAGGAGTGCAATGACAGTCTTTTGCTTCAAGTCTGTGTTTGTATACTTTTTTTTTTTAAATTTAATTCTTTATTTATTTAAAGAGGATTGCCAACAGCCAGAGGCTACGCGTGGATCTCCTCAATTTGTATACTGTTGTTTGTCTTTTATTCTTTTTCATTGCCATGGCATTGAACGTTAGCATATCCCTTTGGTATCTTTATGAGTCTTAAACCTGGGGAACAGCAGTTGATCCTCAATATTTACATATCCCAACAATATTGTACTGTGTATGTAGATGTATGATAGTCCTAGGTTTATACACACAAATGGTGTTAAATTTAACTCTGAAATCTAAAAGTAATTAAGAAATTTAGAAGTCCACCAATTCCAATTAAGTAAAGTTTCGAGCAAATCGATCTATGAATACTCTGGTAAGCTTACAACATATAAAACCAAAGTATGGTGTATGATGTGACCCAGCAAACCCACAACATTTTCATATCAAACTAGAGGCCCCCAAGAGCCTGTATCGTTCTGATTTTACATTGGTTTGGAAATCATGTAAAAATAGATTAAAATCATAACAGCTACCCTAATAATGATTGAGGCCAAATTTGATTGAATATTTACACTGTAATTTAATCAAAAGCATTAGACTTTTGTAAATATAAAAAAGAAGATGTGGTATGATTGCCAATGAGACAACTGTCCACAAGAGACCAAAATGACACAGACATTAACAACTATAGGTCACCGTACGGCCTTCAACAATGAGCATAGCCCATACCGCAGTAGTCAGCTATAAAAGGCCCCGATATGACAATATAAAACAATTCAAACGAGAAAACTAACGGCCTTATTTATATAAAAAAAATGAACGAAAAACAAATATTTAACACATAAACAAACGACAAAACCACTGAATTACAGGATCCTGACTTGGGACAGGCACATACATAAATAATGTGGCGGGGTTACAGAAAGTACCAATACATTAATTGAAATTGAAGAAAATGACTTTATGAAACAAAGACAAATCAAATAAAAGTAACAACACTTGGTCAGCACCACAAAAGAAACAATCATACCATACTCCATTAAGCGTTTTTCTAGAAGACGGCTTAATATGACGTCCATTATCACTGAACTAGTACACATTCTTGTTTAGGGGCTAACTGAAGCACACCTCCGGGTGCGGGAGTTTCTCGCTCTATTGAAGAGCATTAGGCATTTGTCTGCTCTTTGGTCGGGTTGTTGTCTCATTGACACATTCCCCATTTCCATTCTCAATTTTATTGTATTAGATTTGTATTTCCCATAGGGTCCAAGTCCCCCGTTGGCAGCCATCTTGGTTGATGGATTTGCTTGGTCAACACCTCAAATGGAACATTCATTCAATGTTTGGTTTCATTTCATTCAGTGGTTCTCCAAAAGAAAACATTTATATGTATTTCCCTTAGGGAGCTATGTTAAATTAAGTCCTGGCGGCCATCTTGGATAATTGATCGCCTACAAAATTACAACACGTGGTCAGCACCCCATAAGTGGTTCTATAAAAGAAAACATCTGTATGTATTTTCCCCCCAAGTCCCTCCCTGGTGCCCATCTTGGATGATAGATCGGCTTCAATACAACAGCACTTATTCAGCACCCCATAAGGAACATTCATGCCATGTTTGGTTTCATTCCATTCAGTTGTTCTCTACAAGAAAACCAGATGCTCCGCAGGGCGCAGCTTTATACGAACGCAGAGGTCGAACCCTGAACAGTTGGGACAAGTATGGACACTACATTCAAGCTTGATATAGCTCTGAATTTGGATTGTGATTAAATAGTTGACACAGCATAGGTTTCTGACACAGAATGAATGTGGTCTAATAAACTTAACTTTTTGCTTTTGTGCAATACACTATGCTGTTGAATATTAATCGCCTCAAAACAAATATTTGAAGAAATTTTCTTTTTAATTTCTGAAATCTGAAATGAGAAAAATCGTATTTTTTTCACCTACCCCTTTCCCTTATTTCAAAAATAATCTCAATTCAAATTTCTAATGGAATTTCCAACAATAACTACTCATTTAAATTCATCATAAAATATTAAAATATAAAAAGACATACAGTCATGGTTAAAATTAATATATTATTAATAAATTGTAACTTCTAAAAATAAATTTACAGCTAATGATCTCAAGATAATAATATTTTCTTAATTATTATATGTATTTAAATCACAGTATTTGATGTTTCTAGAAACAGTTAAAAAAAAATCATACTAGAACTAGCAAAAAAATAGCAAAGAGTACCAACATAAAGAAACAAAGCTAAAGTAATTGTCCATTAACCAGGAAACCCTTGTTTTCTCCCTTTTTTGCCCCTAATTTATAAACGGATTGAGTCATAACTCCACAACTCTAATCCTATCCATCCTTTTGTGGTGTGGAAACTTGTGATACAATTTCAGGCATTTCTATACACTGTTCCACAAGTTATTGTCTGGACACAAGAAAAATGCTTATTTGGGCCCCTTTTATACCCCTTATTCCTAAACCAAAGGGACCATAACCCCCAAAATCAATCCAAACCTTCCTTTTTGTTGTTTCAAACTTTGCGTTTAAATTTGAAAGATTTATATTTACTTATACTTAAGTTATTGGCAAATTTCCAATTATGCTAAAATTATTGGCAAATTTCCAATTATACATAAGTTATTGGAAAATTTCCAATAAAGTTTATAATACTGAAGTTATTGGCAAATTTCCAAAGAAGTTTATTAATACTGAAGTTATTGGCAAATTTCCAATGAAGTTTATTAATACTGAAGTTATATATATTGACAAATTTCAAATACACATATTTAAAAGCAGTGTGAAGTAGTTCAAATATTACTTTTGGATTACCTCCCTTACACTGCTTTCAAATTGTCTTAACTGTCCTCTAACCAGAAAAAAAACCTTGTTTTTCCCCTTTTTATGCCCAATCATCTACGATAGTAGAGGGCCATTATGTTTTCTGGTCTGTGCGTCTTTCCGTCTGTGAGTCCGTCTGTCGTACTGTTCGTTCGTTAGTCCGTCTGTCCGTCCGTTCATCCCACTTCAGGTTAAAGTTTTTGGTCAAGGTAGTTTTTGATGAAGCTGAAGTCCAATCAACTTGAAACTTATAGTACACATGTTCCTTATGATATGATCGTTCTTATTTTTAAACCAAATTAGACTTTTGACCCCATTTTCATGGTCCACTGAACATAGAAATTAAAAGTGTGAGTTTCAGGTTAAAGTTTTTGTTCAAGGTAGTTTTTGATGAAGTTAAAGTCCAATCAACTTGAAACTTAGTACACATGTTCCCTATTGGTTGATCTTTTTACTTTTAAGGTCAAATTAGATTTTTTACCCAATTTCACGGTCCATTGAACATGGAAAATGATAATGCGAGTGGGGCATCCGTGTACTTTGGACACATTCTTGTTTGCTCCTAATTCATAAATGGTGTGAGCCATAACCCCCTAAAGTCAATCTTAACCATCCCGTAGTAGTATGGAATCTTGTGGTATAATTTCAGAAAGATTCATACACTTTTACACAAGTTATTGTCTTGAAACTACAAAAATGCTTGTTTTTTGCCCCTTTTTGGCCCTTTATTCCTTGACTGTTTGCACCATAATCCTTACAAGAAATCCCAACCTTCTACTTATAATATTAAACATTGTGGTACATTTTCAGAGCAATTGAAATACTTATACACAACTTATTGTCCTGAAACTAGATATTAGAAATGCTTGTTTTGGGCCCTTTTGGGCCCCTAACTCCTTAACCTTAGGGACCATAACCCCTAAAATCAATCCCAAGCTTCCTTTTGTAGTTATAAACATTGTGTTAAAATTTTATTCATTTCTATCTACTATAAGTTATTATCTGGAAACCATCCGTCTTTGGACGACGCTGACGACGTGATACCAATATACCGGTAGGACCACAAAAATTTTGCGGTTGTATAAAAATTGTTAGTATTGTCCATAGGGTTCTAGGTTAAACAAAGTCCCCCGGTAAAGGCTATCTCGAATGATGTATCACCTACAAAGCTACAAAACTTGGTCAGCACCTCATTAGAAACATTCATGCTATGTTTTATTTTATTCTATTTTTTGGTTTTATCGAAGAAGACATTTGTTTGTATTACCCACAGGTTCCTATGTTAAACTAAGTCGGGGCCCTCTCTGACAGCCATCTTGGATGATGGAATGGCTTTAAAGTAAACACATTTGGTCAGCACCTCATAAGGAACATTCAAGCCATGTTTGGTTTCATTTCATTCAGTGGTTCTATTAAAGAAGACATTTGTATGTATTGCCATAGAGTCCTATTTTAAACTTAGTCCCCCGCTGGGGCCCTTCTTGAAGATAGATGGCTTAAAAAAGTAAACACATTTGGTCAGCACCTCATAAGGGATATTCAAGCCATGTTTGGTTTCATTCCATTAAGTGGTTCTCTAAAAGAAGTTTAAAATGTAAAAAGTTAACGAAGATGGACATCATACACAAAGTCATGAGAAAAACTTGCTTGGTACTTCGGGCCAGGTGAGCTAAAAAGGAGTTTTGTATTACAACAAGAGGGTTAACATTTGTGGCAGAATCAAGATGTAAATTGTCTCTATATACATATTTATATTAAATAACACATTTATCAATTTTCAGTAACTTTATTCACAATATTCTCTTCTCTATCTCACCACTTAAAGGCAATAGAAATCCATGAAAACAAAAACATTCAACAACAAAATCAACAAATAACAAAAACAAAATCTATAATAAATAATAATTAATGACACTAAAGAAATAAAGATGTTAAAAAAGTGTAAGAATCAATGAAATATTTAAAATGACCGATGATGACAAAAAGCACCTGTTACTTTTAATAGCATATAATACAATTAACCATTTACACCTGTCTAAACAATTAGCCCTTTAAAATCTCATAAGTAATAAAACATTATTGAGAAAAGAAGCATTTACAGACTATACAAATGACAAAATAATTCATGTAACTAGTGAAAATAACAACATTAATAACTCTATATTTTGACAAATTAATTCTAGAACTATGAAGGTTCAATTCAAAGTCAGGACTTTCAAGAATGTATCTTATGGTTTTATTGTCAGTTTCTAATGATTAAATTACTAAGTTCCTGTATTAAACTCAGGACAAAAATATCTTAAAAACTAATGGAGGGGCGTCTTAAAAAAAAATCAAGCAAGAATAAGTTATTTCAAAATATCAACTAAAGCAACTTAACTTATAAGTCTATAGATATAGCACAAAATAACAAAATTCTATTATTAAAAGTCACATATCCCTATACAGACAATCTTCATATAAATAGGGTATAGGTGAGTTTTAAAGTTATATAAGTAGATTATAAGGACAGAATAAAATGCAAAAATATCCTTTTTTAAAAATGCCGCATTTCCTGTGATTCACATTACATTTCAATGAAAAAGTCACATTAAAACCCAAAAATTGACACAGAAGCTGGCAATATGTCTACCATTTGATTTATTTCTATAAAAACTATACAGAACATACAGGGTCTGATTCTACTGAAATAGATAATGGGTTGGTATTTTCAGTGTAATACATTTATTGATGCTAAAAATTCTCAAACAAGAAAATTTTATACTTTAACTTAACTCAATCATGTTTTTTTTCTTCATTTGATACTGCTATCAAGCATGTGACATTCTGCTGGTTGACACTGGCCATAGAATCCTAAGAAAACATAACAAAGTGTTAACCTACCTGCTTATTAACAGACAGGGCATAAAAACAATAATTTTAGCAATACATGTATTTCATTAATTACTTAACATACCTATCACTGAATACAATTCTATTAATCTTTAGTAAGATGTCTTCACTTGAGAGAAGCCAAACTATGTGCTTATATTCTTCCTGTTTGAACTAAATACCTGATACCATATATAATTTAAAGCAAACGTAACTACATGATCATATTCACATGATTCACTTGCAACTAAGTGAAACTGTTGAAAAGGACTAAAACATGTTTCATATTAATGTAAGAAGACTAAAACTTTGTATGAGAATAATAACTAGAAGAAGAAGAAGAAATCCTACAAATGTCTCCCAATGTCAAAGAGGCCACATAAAACAAAAAAACCCAGAAGAATTGGATAACATGAAACAGTTGTTCTCCCTTCTTTGAATGGAAGATATTTATACAAAATATAACTTTGAATTGAAACAAGAGTGCACACACTGAAATGTTTCGCCTTCTTTACTATCAATGATATTATGTTGATAGTCCTAAATATAAAGCTTTACAACTATCACATAAATTTAACATGATCAAAGAAAATGAGGTCAAGGTCATATAAACCAAACAAGAAATACATGTACACCTCACAATCATTCAATACACTAAATATAGTTGACCTATTGCTGATAGTCTGTAAGAAACAGACTTAACCATGAAAACTAAACATTGACCAATGAACCATGAAAATGAGGTCAAGGCCAGATGAACCATTCCAGGCAGACATGTACAATATATAAAATTTCTATGCACCAAATATAGTTGTCCTATTGCATATACATGTAGTATAAGAAAAAAAAAACCAAAACTCAAAAACTAAACTTTGACCACTGAACCATGAAAATGAGGTCAAGGTCAGATCACACCTGACATCAAGACATGTACACCTTACAATCATTCCATACACCTAATATAGTAGACCTATTGCATACAGTATAAGAAAAACACAACAAAACACAAAAACTTAACTATAACCAATGAACCATGAAAATGGGGTCAAGGTCAGATGACCCCTGCCAGTTGGACATGTACACCTTACAGTCCTTCCATACACGAATATACTAGACCTATTGCTAATAGTACTTAAGATTTGGTCTTAACCACCAAGACTTAACCTTGATCACTAATGCATGAAATGAGGTTGAGGTCAAGTGAAAACTGTCTGATATGCATGAGGAACTTGCAAGGTATGCATATACCAAATATAGTTATCCAATTACTCATAATAAGAGAGAAATTAACATTACAAAAATTCTTAACTTTTTTATCAAGTAGTCACTGAACCATGAAAATGAGGTCAAGGACCATGGACATGTGACAGACGGAAACTTTGTAACATGAAGCATCTATGTACAAAGTATGAAGCATCCAGAATAAAATGACATTCATAATAATTTATCTCAACCAAAAAAGTACTACATATTATTAAAGTTTAAAGCTTACCAAACTATATATGATCTTATTCACTTAAAATAAATACAAAATATCACAAAATGGAAACATAGAATGACATTATAACTATTTAATGACATTGTAACAATTTTATGACATTGTAACTGTTTAATGACATTGTAGCTGTTTAATGACATGGTAACTGTTTTTCATACCAATATTTATATTCTGTAACATTGTGACATAAACACTAGTATAAAATTCATCCATATGTAATATGTATCTTCCAAATTAATTGAATTTGGACAATGATAAAAGGTCTTTCTAATCAATTGCAAATAAAAATATATTTGGTTAAGGCTAATTCAAGCCATTGACAGGTTACCTCAAAGAGAGGAAACTTGACCTTGACTTGACAAAAATTGACAGGGGTAACACTTAATGACTCATTGGCTTACAGCAGAAATATTTATAAACATGCAGACAGAAATTGAGAATTTAGAAAATATATCAGAAGATGACTTTATAAAAACTAAATATAATATATTATTGCATAGCAATATAATATTCCTATAGAAAGCAACCAAAAGTTAGAGTGCAATAAATTCCAATATTGCACTAGTGCAATAAATCTTCAAAATTCATGACGTCATCAACGACAAAATCTTAGCTTAAACCAACTTTTACTTTTAAATATTATATTGCTATACAATAAAAGGGTTATTGCATGAATATTGGGGAATATTGTCCCTCTCAGAACATATATTGCTCTCGCAAGCTCGTGCAATATAAAATTCTACTCGGGACAATATATTCCCCAATAATCATGCAATAACCCTATAATACTATTTTTTTTTCACTGATTTTTTTATTGTCTGAATGTAGCGAAACACTGATAAAAAGTGAAATCACAAAAATACTGAACTTAGAGAAAAATCAATTCGGAAAGTCCATAATCACATGGCAAAATCAAATAACAAAACGCATCAAAAAAGGAATGGACAAGAACTGTCATATTCCTGACTTGGTAAACTGTGTCTTTAAAATATTACATCACTGATTACAATTACATATAAATGATAATTACACACCCATACCATACAAGATGTACAATAACAAAATGTTAGAGTAAGTTCAGTAAGGGCCCTGATGAAAAGACTTCTCAGAATGTGATAATGTTTAAAAGAACTTATCGAACCTACATGTTGTATTGATTTTCAGTGAAAGCCCAATGCTATATAAGGTATTTAAAACTAAAATCTAATTAATAAATAACATCTATCAGGATCCATTCTTTAAGTGTCTTTGGTAATGCTAATCCAGGAACGACTTCATTCATATTATTATTTAATAACCGTCTAATGTAAATGCGACAATGTTCCTTTAGGGAGCATGGATTACTGCACCTGTTATATACATAGTCCAACAATTCTGGATGTCGTTCCTCCATTTTGATGTATATATGTTGCCTAAATGATTTATCTTCACTGGCATTGTATCCCTCTGATAGAAGATATTTAACCATAGTGGGGTTATAGTTTGTACATGCCAGACTAAGTGGTGACAGATAGGAGGAGGAATACATTTTGCAACCAGCTAAAATTAAAGTTTTCACATGGTCAATTTTCCCTTCCTGAACAGCTAGAAGATAAGGTGTTTCACCAATTTGGTTCTTTTTATGAATGCTTGCTCCAGCTGCTATTAAACTTTTAACTATCCTAAAGTCATTAACTTGAACTGCATAGTGCAGAGCTGTTTCACCTTCAGCTGTTGGACTGCAATGACACAGAAAAGATGGATACACATTTTCATTTAGTTTATATCTCTTTAAAATATGTGAGCATTGAAACCCTAAATGACCAGGTCATTTGCACAAGACTTTTTTTCAATAAAAACAAAGTAAAAGCAAGAAACTATTTAAAACATTTAACAATCGCACAAAAGCAAGAAATGAATGTAACACTAAGAGATATTTTAATTATCCTCTGCATTTTAGTCTAATCTTGCTGCTTATTTCTTTTAGTGTAGAGAAAAGTTTTGTAATTGAGATTTTAAAGCACACTGTCACACTTACATGTCTATGGCTACATTCTTTTGAATCAACAGATCAACAACTTCTTTTTGTTCTGATAGAACAGCTAACTGTAAGGCGGTCTGTTTTGTGATACTATTTTTAGAATTGATATCCACTCCTGCTTTCAGTAGCACTTCTACAGCCTCTAGTCTACCATATACTACAGCTTCATGTATTGGTCTATCACCAAAGACTGTTGGCTAAAATTAGAATTTAATATAAAATCTTAGATTCTAGGTACCACTATTTAGTCCATGTTTAATTCATAACTAACATCCTTCAATATACATGATGTAGATAAAAACATCAACTTTTGCAACTTCAGCTTAGATATTTTTATTTTTTTTGTGACTTTAAATAGCTATCCTTTTAATGTCTTACCAAACCTTTCCTGGTCTTTGGTTTAGCTCTTCTTTTCTATGTGGGTTCGGGTCATCTGGATTAAGTACTATATACACAATCTATTTACCCTATTTAGATTACAGCCAGCCTTGAAAAGTTCTCTTATTATCTCTGTATTGCCTGATATACAAGCATGAGTTAGAGCAGATCTACCATTCTTATCTTGCCAGTTTGTATCAGCCCCAAGGGACAACAAATGCTGCACTACCTTAACTAATCCTACAAATATAAAAGTGTAGCCAATTAGATAGGAAACATGAATAAAGAAGGTATGGTAACAACCATAATATGGACCTTGAAGGATGTCTGCTTGTCATGTTTTGGAATTTTTGTCAGATTTTTGGAATCCTCTGGTTTTATTCATTTGAATTCCTTAAAAAAAATTCCCCATGAACCCCCATTTTTCTTTTTATAAATCTTTTACATGTATAATAATAAGTCATTTGTTAAAGTGTTATAAAATTTTATTTATATTTTAATAGTATTAGAGAACTTTAACTGGTCAATGATAAAGCTATGAAAAATCAAGAGAGAACATTTTCCCGCCAAAATTCCAATGGCTAATATCTCGAAAACAAGCACATTGACCCCTATATTTTTTTGGCTTTTTTGATTCCTCAATTTATTCCCTATCAATACATACTAGTTTTATGAAAAGTTATTTATTTTGAAACTGAGCAGCGAAACATCCTTAAATAAAAAGTTTAACAAAACAAGACAAATTATTACAAGTTTACCATAATAACCAACAGACACAGGTATGCACAATAACAGGTTTCTGTACTGTCTTCTCTAATAAAAAAACCTATACCATATCAAGCAAATAATTTTTCTCAAACAGATGCTAGTGGCTGTTTTGAATTTGGAAGCAGGTGAAAATTTGTCACCATGATGAGGGCTTCACTGATTTTTAAATGAAGAACAGCATTTGAAGCACTGTTTTTTATCTTTTGGTTTTGCATGTATTTTTTTCTAGTCACAAGTCTTTCTTTTCTTTTATGGTGATAGTAGTAAGCACTGTTTCTTATCTGTTGGTTTTGCATGTAATTTTTTAGTTACAATCCTTTCGTTTCTTTAATGGTGGTGGTTGTATTATACTCATTTTGATCATAAGTTTTTTTTTATATCTCTTTATATAAGTAGTAGTGCAAATGCACAATTCAAGTAGGTGGTAATGGTAGCCTTAAAAAAATCATCAATACCTCTGCACATACTGTAAACCTGTATATATGCATGAAGACTTATTTGAAGCTTAGATTCAGTTTTACGTAATTTAGATCTAGAAAAGCCTTTCAGATGATGCTACTCAAGGTAAAAAAAACTATTTTCACACAAAAAACTCTTCATATTCTTTTAACATGTTGTTCTTTGCATACATTTTAAACTCCACAGTTTTGACATCTTTATTTCATGGTCCTCTGTTCTCCATATCTGCACAAATGGTTCTTCTACTTCTAGGTACGGAACCGGATTTAATAACTGAATGTATTATGTTTATGAAAACTTTGCACAGTGTCTGACAAAACATAAAAAGTTTTCTCTTGGCTATTTACATTTAAAACGTTCTTTATATATATGCAAATAAAACTATGTACAGGATGTTACTGTCTAGGCTTTAGCAAAACATGCCTTCAGGGCAGCTCTGAATCCTTTGACTGTACATGTGTCTGCTGATGTTGCTGATGTTGACAGTTGGTTCCAGTCCCAGATGGTCCTTGGAATGAAAGATTGGCCGAAGGCCTCTGTTGTGGCCCTTTCTTGGTAGAATCGGTTTTGACCTCTGGTCCGGTTATCTTTGGCGTCAGATATTGGAGCCAATCTATGTTGATTAGATCGTATTGTATTTTGAACAGCATGCATAGCCTATTTTGTTTCCTGTGGTCTTGAAGGCTTTTCCATTTTAATGATTTTACCATATTTGTTACACAGCCAGGTGTGCGGTCTGTATAGTTGTTGTTTACAAATCTGACTGCTCTTTTTATACTTGATCAATTGCCTTTATTTAAATCTGTTTTGTTGGGTCCCATACCACGATGCATATTCAACTGAAAGTCTTACTATTGTTGAATATGGTGCTGCTTAACCGTTTAAGAGCAGTCTTTTAAGTTCCTTTTTATGAAACCTAGTGATTTGTTGCCTTTACCCACTATGATGTTTCAGCTTAGTCACTAATTCAAAATTGAAACATGTCCAATATCACTGCAGAAAAGTTTTGTTAACTACTTTTGTGTTCCTCACTTTGAGGCATATAACATGTATATATTTTTTCAATAATTTTAAGTTTCAAATGTTTCCAATTAGTATTGCCTTGCCTTGACACTATGCCTTACCTAATAATCCTATATTTACATTGTATTAGTAGTGTATAAACCTTAACCAAGGTAAAAAAATAATGGCAAGAAGGCCTAGGTCAAAGGCAAAGTTTTTATGATCATGTACCTTAATCATTGTGTTAATGTTCCTAAATACAATATGACATAAATAATTGTAATCTAAATTTGAAAGTTGAAGCCAGTTTTATAAGTCATGTAAGTATAGTGACTAGACAAAAGTTGAAAACAAAGTAAAAACTACACAGACCTTCAATAAAACTTACCTAGCTTTGTAGACAATATAAGTGGTGTACAGTCTTTGTATGCTATTGAGTTGACATCGTATCCTGGACAAATCATAAGAGAAATAGCTCGGTCTATATCATTTCTTTTCAGAGCTGAGATAAACATCTTGTTCACTGCCATCTAACAAAAGAAGTTTGAACCCATTACCGGTGTTATCTTTATATGTGATCATAAACATAAATAAACAATTTTCAATTAATTTCATTTTATATATAATCAAACTTAAATATAAGCATAAGGTTATGTAAGCAAAGCTTACAAAAGATAGCCTATACAATTATTGCTAGCAAAGGGGAAACAACAAGTGTTTATTATATTTAAGCGATGTGTTTCAAATTATGGGAAACTTTTGGAACGATATGCTTGCTCAACAGTATATGGTTAATCAATTTCTTTGACTTCCATCAATACAAAATAGAGCTGAGGTGCGACAAACTTCAAAATTAATACATCGTACAAAAATAAAAAATAAAAATATTTTGAATAATCATTAGACTTATACATAATGACATATATAGCACTTACTTTTGCTTTGCAGTAAAAAATCGTTTTTAAAGTAAGCATGCATTGGATTTATCTGAGACATTTATATCAAAACTTTCTAATTGGCTTATGAATGCGCAAAATAAAAAATAAAAATATTTTGAATAATCATTAGACTTATACATATATCATGTATATAGCACTTACTTTTGCTTTGCAGTAAAAAATCGTTTTTAAAGTAAGCATGCATTGGATTTATCCGAGATATTTATATCAAAACTTTCTAATTGGCTTTTGAATGTACAAAAATTGTCTTAGAAAATGTTACAAAAAACAAGACTTTTTCTTTAAATTTTCCTATCATGCTTTTCAGTGAGAGTTTTTTTCATCTATAAATCATTTTTTTGAAATAAAATGAATATCTAGAGTAAGCTCAAGTACACCATAAACATTGACAAATGCCATAAAACTGGAGGGTAAAATTCTCATTTACAAAGCTTTGAACATTTGTTGAACCCTGCCACATTTTTTACTCTCTTACCTGCAATTAATGTGACAAAAATGACCTGCAAATTGAAAACTTAAAGACATAGTCATACTTCAATGAACTGCTCAAAAGATATGACCAAAATGTTTCGCTGTTCAGTGTGCAGATTTACAATGTTTACCAAAAAATGAGAAATATGGGGAACTATGTCAGTGTGTATAAATTTTGTAGTTGTCAAATAGCTGACCTGTGCCTAAATTTTTATTTTTGAAGATTTTGATTCATCAGGCTATTTTTTTTTTAAATGACGCTAATTTGATGATTATTTCGAACCTCAGACAAACCCTTATGAGAATTTGAAGTCACAGTTAAAATTAAACTAATTTGACGCTTATGGTAGCAGAAAATGACCATTTGACAATTGTAGGTAAGGGAGGGTCATAATACACCTTATCGCTATTTGTCCGCCATTACCCGAAATCATACAGGTTCCCGTAAAATGTTGACGTCATAAAGCAAAATATCTGACGCCACAATGGAAAAGTGATTGTTGTGTGCGTCAAAAGTTCAAGCGGCCGGGTCAGACGGGATTAGCGATAAGGTGTATGGGGGTACCTTCATGACGAATAACAGTAAAACTTCTTGCCAAATGACGTACAGGTAATTTTTGATGTACGCGATAAAATGTACACTTTCTTTCAGACGATAAAAATATCGACTGATTTTGAAGAATCACGTTAATTTTTTTCCCCAAATTGATGGTAACGATAATTATTTAAGACCTCTGATGAATCATGATAAGGATATTTTGACGAATCACAGTAAAATTTTAAACAATTTGATGCTAACGGTAGCTGAAATGACGCCTGACGTTAAAGGGCATTACTACCCTCTTGGCTTTCCAGTTCCATTTATGTAATTCATTTACCTATATTTCATTTGAGCAGTGGTTTCCCTCCCATTTATTTGGATAGTTTCAGATTTGATTTGATAATTTTATCTAAATATGATCAAATATAAACATTTATTTATTAAGAATCCGGATACATTTCATTTCCATTCCGTCTATATTCTCATGAAAATGAAAATTGAACAAATAATTGGTGATGTCATGAATCTTTGTGTGTTGCATTAGTTATCATGAAGCTTTATTGTATAACAACCTTCAAAAGGACAGCTCATGCTTTTTTCAACAACTTTTTAAAAGGTTTTCGTTCTTGGTTTCTTTGCAAATAGAAAAAAATTCTGTATCCCAATCCGCTTCCCCAATTTTCATTGACTTCCGGTTAAGTTGAAGGTCATTGTTCACTTCCGGCTGATTTTTCTCTGAAGTGTGCAATAAATTATGCAGCGGTCACTTGCAAAAAGCCTGCCAAGGCTATTAAATTTGGCTAAAGCAGATATTACCAAATGTTCGGTAAATATCCATTGTTACACTGTAATATACCAAGTCATATATAGATGTTCCAGTCCTCACGGAATAGGCATAATTTTAAACGACCTCCCGACGTCGTCTGCTGTAAAACAGATAATTTGTTTTAGTCTTTTTTATTGTTTCATTTACAAAGAATTTTATGTTCTGAACATAAGACATAAATATCTCAAATATGTAGTTTCCATATATATTCATCAGAAACATAAAAAAATCTAAAAACATATTTTTATTTGTTAGAGACCTCCCCATCATGCTCATGTAAATGCGAGTATCTGTATTATAATAAACGGTAACAAATCTTGACAAATGACTTAATGGTGCATGATGATAAATGCATAATTTCTTTTATACAATAAAAAGATTGACTTGTTTTGATAATATCACGTTAATTTTTTATAATTATTTGAGACCTCTGACGAATCAAAAGAAGGATATTTTGTATAATCACTTTAAAATTTTAACTTATTTTAACTTATTTGACGCTAACAATAGTCCAAAATTACTGTTTGACGATAAAGAGCAATACTACCCTCCCTTATCACTGGCTCTGCTTCAGATGAGGGTAGTAATGCCCTTTACCGCCAGGCATCAAACGATCATATTCGGCTAATGTTAGTGTCAAATTAATAAGAATTTTAGTGTGATTCTTCAAAATATTGTTGTCATGATTCATCTGGGGTCTCAAATAATTATCATTACCATCATTTTTGGGAAAATATAAACGTGATTCGTCAAAATTAATTGATTGTTTTATCGTCTAAAAAAGGGGATGTGTACATTTTATCGTCATGCAACAAAAATAACTGTAAATGTCATTTGGCAATTTTTAGGCAGTTAAGCTGCCTCATGCGAGCACCCTGGATTTGTGTTCTACCCAATAAATGCTGAAATACGTGCCATTGTTATCATCTAGCTGGCTACTATGTTATTTATAACTTATTGGACAGTTTTTTTACTTTTCATTCTGGATTACAAAAAATATGACCAGAAAAACCTTAAATGATCGTCGATTTTCCCAAAAGTTTTGAAGTTGCACATAGGAAGTAGAGCACATTCGGAATCCTTATGTAGTTTATTATCCCCTGAGCTTTTGGCTAAGATGTCAAAGAACTAATGTATGAAATATTTAATCACCGTAAATCTCTAAAGACAAGTAGTTAAGATTTCCCAAATTGCAAAAGTCGTAGGAATATTGTTTGTCGTCAATACGTAGTCAACTACGTCAGTAGTCTATTAATATAAGCTGATAAGTTCAACTGATCACGCTGTTGGCGGCAATTTTGAATTAGAAGACGAAATTTTCGTATCTTTTCAATTTGGACGCAGGGGTTCAAATTAGCGGTTGTCCGAGGTCTGCGACATTCCACTTTTGCAGTCGGACTTTCTACTTGGTTACTTGCTACGCCCGACATGCCCGACGGACCTTGAAAGAAAATAAAAAATAACTTAGCAAACGTTTTTACCAAAGTTTCGATCTAATAAACGATCTCAAACTTATTTTCATCATTACTATTTATGACAGTGATGTTCAATTTGTTCAACCGCTAGCTTTATACAGAAAATCGCCGACATATAATGTGTAAATCCGAGTAAAATCGTATCTCACTATCTGTCAAAAACAACATTGAAAACAAAATGGCTGCCTCGAGAAGACAATTACAATATCGGATCCGATTCCGGAAGCGGATAAGGGTAAACCCGGGTTTTGGCTATTAACTAAAAAAATCCAGACAGGTGACAAAATACATCTTTGCATGGTAAAGAAATATAAACACTAGAATTGAAAACCAAAACATATATGTAAAAGAAAGAAAAAGCAGAAAATATTTTGTACACCAATTTTAATGTCAAAATCCAATACAATGTGACAGCTGGGAACAGTTTATCTGACAATATATATGTTCCTGGTAACAGTATAAATTTTCTTTATCAGTGACATCAGTGATAAATGTTGGTAATGCATGTTAGATGCTTTTAAAGTTAAACATATTACTGCAATTTCAAGGGGTACTTTTTTCTTCTCAATTTTGATAGGTCATTTAAAATAGCTGGAAGTTTCTTATATAAAAAAAAAAAGATGTGGTATGATTGCCAATGAGACAACTATCCACAAGAGACCAAAATGACACAGGCATTAACAACTATAGGTCATCATACGACCTTCAACAAGGAGCAAAGCCCATACACTATAGTCAGCTATAAAAGGCCCCGATAAGACAATGTAAATCAATTCAAACGATTTTAAAACTAACGGCCCTATTTATATAAAAAAAATAACAAAAAACAAATATGTAACACATAAACAAACGACAACCACTGAATTACAGGCTCCTGACTTGGGACAAGCACAAATAGTGCAACTATATTATATGATACCTGAATGTAAGCAAATCATAAGATATATAGGTGGAGTCCATTGGGCCACTCTACCTCCTCCTGTTTGATAACTTTGAAACGAATGAGATCCCCACCCCTCAACCATATACATTCATTTTTTTGATTGAGTTAAGTCTGCCAATTGATATTTTATCGTATGTTTTTCTTTGTTGTGATGTTATGCTATTGTTTCAGAAAAAGGGAGAAGGTTTGGATCCATTAAAACATTTAATCCCGCTGCAAATGTTTGCACCTGTCCTAAGTCAGGAATCTGATGTACAGTAGTTGTCGTTTGTTTATGTAATATATACGTGTTTCTCGTTTCTCGTTTTGTTTATATAGATTAGACCGTTGGTTTTCCCGTTTGAATGGTTTTACACTAGTAATTTTGGGGCCCTTTATAGCTTGTTGTTCGGTGTGAGCCAAGGCTCCGTGTTGAAGGCCGTACTTTAACCTATAATGGTTTACTTTTTAAATTGTTATTTGTATGGAGAGTTGTCTCATTGGCACTCACACCACATCTTCCTATATCTATGTATGTCAGAGACTAAATAACTAATCAAATGAAATATAGGGGAAGTCTCTAAGATCACCCCACCCCTCCATGTTTTAGAACTTGGAAACAGTCGAGATCCCCACCCCTAAACAATATTTATTCATGTATGGGACAATATATATATAATCAAATGAAATATAGGTGGAGTTCCTGGGGGTCACCCCACCCCTCCTGTTTGAGAACTTGGTAACGGTCGAGATCCCCACCCCTAAACCATATATCATCATGTAGGGGACAATTTAACTAATCAAATGAAATATAGGGGGATTCCCTGTGGGTCACCCCACCCTCCTGTTTGAGAACTTGGTAACGGTCAAGATCCCCAATCTTAAACCATACATATACATGTATGGGACAATATAACAAATCAAAGGAATAATAAGGGGGTCCCTAGGGTCACTGTAAACCCTCCTGTTTGAGAACTTGGAAACATTCAAGATCCTCAACCCTAAACCATATTTATTCATATATGGGACAATATAAATAATCAAATGAAATATAGGGGGATTCCCTGGGGTTCATCCCACCCCTCCTGTTTGAGAACTTGGTAACGGTCAAGATCCCCATCCCTAAACCATATATATTCATGTATGGGACAATATAACAAATCATATGAAATATAGGTGGAGTTCGTGGGGACACTCTACCCCTTTCTGTTTTAGAATTTATAACGGTCGAGATCCACAATCTTAAACAATATCTTTTTATGTATGGGACAATATTACAAATCAAATGAATTATAAGGGGGTCCCTATGGTCACTGTCCACCCTCCTGTTTAAGAACTTGAAAAAATTCGAGATCTTCACCCCTTAACCATATATACTCATGTATGGGACTATATAACAAATCAAATGAAATATAGGGAAGTCCCTGTGGTCACCCTACCCCTCATGTTTAAGAACTTGGAAACATTTGGGATCCCCACCTCTAAATTAAATGAAATATAGGGGGAGTCCCTGCAATCAGCCCACCCCTCCTGATTGAAAAATTGGAAACAGTCGAGATCCCCACCTTTAAATTAAACCATATATATTCATGTATGAGAACTAATCAAATGAAATATAGGGAGAGTCCTTAGGGTCACCCTACCCACTCCTGTTTGATAACTTAGAAACAGATGAGATCTCCAACCCTAAACCATATATATTCATGTATTGGACAATATAACAAATCAAATGAAATATAGGGGAAGTCACTAGGATCACCCCACCCCCACCTGTTTGAAACTTGATAACGGTTGAGATCCCCACCCCAAACCATATATATTCATGTATTGGACAAGATAACACATTAAATGAAATATAAGGGTAGTCCCTAGGGTCACCCCACCCCCTCTTGTGTGTGTTTTAAGAACTTGTATAAGATTGAAATACCAACTCTGGAAATCACATAGTTTCTCATATTTTTTTGCCTTACAATAGAAAATTTTAAACATCACAAAGGAAAAATTGTTGTTGTATGAGGTCAAAAGTTCTAGTGTCTCAGATTCCCAAATATTGTAAAGGTTTATGGGAAGGTTGACTATTTATGGCTTCTTCAAAGCAGTTACAGGAAACCATCAACATATAAATGTACTGAAGTTTCCTTTCTAGCTCCTATTATTCATTGAAAGTTGACCTTCCCATTGATAGAAACAGGTGCCTGTGCTGCCCACCCTCATTGACATTCCATAATACATGTATTCATACAGATACAATAAGATTTGCTTATATTAAGACAAACAGTTGCCTACAAAAAAATATCAAAAAAAGAAAACTGACTGAAAAATTAATTTGCAGTGATGCAAATGTAGCATGTCTAGTTTTGAATATGTGTATTGGTTAAACCCTCCTGTTTGAGAACTTGGAAACATTCAAGATCCTCAACCCTAAACCATATTTATTCATATATGGGACAATATAAATAATCAAATGAAATATAGGGGGATTCCCTGGGGTTCATCCCACCCCTCCTGTTTGAGAACTTGGTAACGGTCAAGATCCCCATCCCTAAACCATATATATTCATGTATGGGACAATATAACAAATCATATGAAATATAGGTGGAGTTCGTGGGACACTCTACCCCTTTCTGTTTTAGAATTTATAACGGTCGAGATCCACAATCTTAAACAATATCTTTTTATGTATGGGACAATATTACAAATCAAATGAATTATAAGGGGGTCCCTATGGTCACTGTCCACCCTCCTGTTTAAGAACTTGAAAAAATTCGAGATCTTCACCCCTTAACCATATATACTCATGTATGGGACTATATAACAAATCAAATGAAATATAGGGAAGTCCCTGTGGTCACCCTACCCCTCATGTTTAAGAACTTGGAAACATTTGGGATCCCCACCTCTAAATTAAATGAAATATAGGGGGAGTCCCTGCAATCAGCCCACCCCTCCTGATTGAAAAATTGGAAACAGTCGAGATCCCCACCTTTAAATTAAACCATATATATTCATGTATGAGAACTAATCAAATGAAATATAGGGAGAGTCCTTAGGGTCACCCTACCCACTCCTGTTTGATAACTTAGAAACAGATGAGATCTCCAACCCTAAACCATATATATTCATGTATTGGACAATATAACAAATCAAATGAAATATAGGGGAAGTCACTAGGATCACCCCACCCCCACCTGTTTGAAACTTGATAACGGTTGAGATCCCCACCCCAAACCATATATATTCATGTATTGGACAAGATAACACATTAAATGAAATATAAGGGTAGTCCCTAGGGTCACCCCACCCCCTCTTGTGTGTGTTTTAAGAACTTGTATAAGATTGAAATACCAACTCCTAAACTAAACCATATTCATTCTTGTTTGTAACTTCAAAAAGATTGAATGACATACAATGTCAATCCCATGGGCGTCACATATGCATGTCACTTTGCTAGACCTAACCAATGTGTACTAGACCTTGTCCAATTTCAGGCGACCATGGGAATGAATAATTATGGGAGCTTTGTTTGGAAGACTTCGTAACAGCATTATGTTACAATCATTTTTTTGATAATTAAAAAAATTTATTGATGGAAAATAATTAGTAGGTTTAAAGAATTTACCTTAATTATAATTTGAATTATTTCTGGTCCTATAAAAATTTTCATTTTCATATGGCTCATTTTAAAGAAAACATATCTTTCAAGCCCAATAATGTTTGACCAACTGTTTTTATAATTACCTGTCATTTTATTCCAAACTCAGAAATCATAGACTTGGGGTGAAGGTGGGGGACATTTACATTTACTATGGACAGGTTAGACAGACCTCACCTTTGATCCCTGTAGTAGTAAACATTTGTCTGATTTGTGTCTCATAACTTTTGTACTGTTCAACACAAACTCAGTTTTCTTTCCAGGGAAGCAAGTCCATCCATACTTTTACAAGCTCGTACTAAAGTCAACTTGAACTACTAACAGTCAACTAATACCAACGTTAACTATCAACTAGAAGAACTGCAATCATTGCAAACTTGTATCACTGCAGACTCATGACCATGAAAAAAATATACTTGATATATGCGTTGCTTTTAAAAACTTTGACAAAATATGAATTATTTGCCTTAATGATTAATTCATTAAATGAACATAAATGTACAATATATGAATGTTTAATGTTTGTTCTTTTTAAAAATCTTTAAAAAAAAATTGAAGCAATATTGCAACAGTTTTTATAATTATGTTTGGCTTTGTTTTTGGTTAACTGCCTACAGCGCTTACAGTGCTTTGATTTTTACTGTTATTCGTCATGAAGGTACCCCCATTACCACCCTCTCAGATGTGCTTGTCCAACATCTCCAAATAATTATGACATCTTGAAAGGCTATTTTCATTTTTTCCGTGACGTTTAAAATCAAGAAAGGCTTTTTTCATTTTTTTCTGTGATGTCTAAAAAGCCTAATTATGCTAATTGTCACAGAAAAATAAAATAAAATAGCCTTTCATGATGTAATTTTTTTATATTTGGACTTCAAATGCACTTGTATCTATCAATATACACCTTATCAACATTTCTCCCTCAGTACTGGAAATCACATAGTTTCTCATATTTTTTTGCCTTACAATAGAAAATTTTAAACATCACAAAGGAAAAATTGTTGTTGTATGAGGTCAAAAGTTCTAGTGTCTCAGATTCCCAAATATTGTAAAGGTTTATGGGAAGGTTGACTATTTATGGCTTCTTCAAAGCAGTTACAGGAAACCATCAACATATAAATGTACTGAAGTTTCCTTTCTAGCTCCTATTATTCATTGAAAGTTGACCTTCCCATTGATAGAAACAGGTGCCTGTGCTGCCCACCCTCATTGACATTCCATAATACATGTATTCATACAGATACAATAAGATTTGCTTATATTAAGACAAACAGTTGCCTACAAAAAAATATCAAAAAAAGAAAACTGACTGAAAAATTAATTTGCAGTGATGCAAATGTAGCATGTCTAGTTTTGAATATGTGTATTGGTTTAACATGTTTAACACAGAGAATTTAGTTGTATGGAACAAAGTTCGGGCTATCATGGCTATAGGAAAATTTCAAATCAACCAAGTTCAAGACAACAAGAGTATGTATTTGCAATACTTACATTAAGGAAACAACCAATTATAATAAATGTCTAATTATTCAGATTATTGAACATATATATAGGTAAATTTATTGAAGATTAATTGCAGCAGCTGAATGTGAAAAAATGCATTTCAGGAATGTCAAATATATCAAAGTTACTCTAACTTCAGATTAATGGAACACAAGTTGTCAACTACTCACAGAAACAAACAGAACCAAAGGTATTTATGTATAAACTAAATTTAGAATATTCAGTTATTTTCTCATTATTAGCATTTATTTATATATGTATTAAACTGATGATAGTACAAATGTAATGAGTAATATTTTTTTTCAAAATTTAAGATTGGGATCCATTATGATATTAATCATGATTATGATCAAAGAATGGTAAACTCTTTTTTCCCCATATATTTCAATTTATTTATTCCTGTAACTTACTGCGTGTGATAATGCATACAATTAAGAAATAAGGAAATGTTAGTTTACAGCTTATTAAGACTACATGTAATAAATAAGCAAGCATTCCATTATTAGCAACATAGTTTATATGATCATATCATTACTAACTTTGATCATCATAAAATTGAGAAAGGAAATGGGGAATGTGTCAAAGCAACAACAACCCGACCATAGAGCAGACATCAGCCGGATGCTACCAATGGGTCTTCAATGTAGCGAGAATTCCGCACCTATAGGTGTCCTTCAGCTGGCCCCTAAAAATGTGTATACTAGTACAGTGATAATGGACGTCATACTAAACTCCGAATTATACACAAGAAACTAAAATTAAAAATCATACAAGACTAACAAAGGCCAGAGGCTCCTGACTTGGGACAGGCGCAAAATTGCGGCGGGGTTAAACATGTTTATGAGATCTCAACCCTCCCCCTATACCTCTAGCCAATGTAGAAAAGTAAACACATAACAATACGCACATTAAAACTATCATGACTATTTTGTAAAGGTCAATTCTGGCACCTCAATACCTAAGTTTATATAAGGTTAATAGTATATGGTCAGATCTTGCAATTGGTACTGTAATTTCTGAATTACCATGTGAAGTATATAATTTTCTTTTTAGAACTTGTCACGATATGGAGGAAGAAATACAGTAACACTTTTAACAGGCGATGGAGTAGGCCCAGAATTAATGTCTCATGTACAGGAAGTCTTTAGGTATATATTTATAAGAAGAAGTGGTATTAGTGCCAATGAGACAACTTTCCATCCAAATTAAAAAAATAAACCATTAGACTTTTTTTTTATGCAAATAATTTTTAGGGTTTTCCATATATTCAAAGATTATTTTTTTCTATCTGTGTATTGGAAAGTTAGTCAGCACTTAAACTACAGTTTGCATTGCATTAATTGGAATGGAGCCAAATCTTATAGAATTGCATATATTATGTATAGGAGCTGCATCTGATAGAAATCAACCTTATGCAAATGAATATCAATACATTTTCCGTATAAAAAAATCTCTATGGAAAGTCTGTAAATGTTTGAAAATTGAGCTGTTATGGCTCACTATGGCTGTTATATTTTGTTTCTTAATTTTGTATTTGAATGTTGCTAAATGATTCAAAGTCTTTTTTATGCCCCACCTACGATAGTAGAGGGGCATTATGTTTTCTGGTCTGTGTGTCCGTTCCTCCGTCCGTTCGTCCGTCTGTCCCGCTTCAGGTTAAAGTTTTTGGTCAAGGTAGTTTTGGATGCAGTTGAAATCCAATCAACTTGAAACTTAGTACACATGTTCCTTATGATATGATCTTTCTAATTTTAATGCCAAATTAAACTTTTGACCCCAATTTCACGGTCCACTGAACATAGAAAATGAAAGTGCATGTTTCAGGTTAAAGTTTTTGGTCAAGGTAGTTTTTGATGAAGTTGAAGTCCAATCAACTTGAAACTTAGTACACATGTTCCTTATGATATGATCTTTCTAATTTTAAAGCCAAATTAAACTTTTGACCCCAATTTCACGGTCCACTGAACATAGAAAATGAAAGTGCATGTTTCAGGTTAAAGTTTTTGGTCAAGGTAGTTTTTGATGAAGTTGAAGTCCAATCAACTTGAAACTTAGTACACATGTTCCTTATGATATTATCTTTCTAATTTTAAAGCCAAATTAAACTTTTGACCCCAATTTCACGGTCCACTGAACATGGAAAATGAAGGTGCATGTTTCAGGTTAAAGTTTTTGGTCAAGGTAGTTTTTGATGAAGTTGAAGTCCAATCAACTTGAAACTTAGTACACATGTTCCCTATGATATTATCTTTCTAATTTTAATGCCTAATTATATTTTTTATCCAATTTCGCGGTCCATTGAACATGGAAAATGAAAGTGCGAGTGGGGCATCCATGTACTTTGGACACATTCTTGTTTACGTATATTATACATGCACTTGCAAATGGTGGATTTCTATTTGTTGCAGCTCATATATTATCTTGTGGACATCCCATAATGTAAAATTTTGTTGTGTTTTGTTATTAACAGCAAGGAAACAGTCACACACAAATTATTTCCAAAGGTTTTATGCAAAGAACATGAAGAAATTATATTTTTTTAATACTATAAACATGATAAACTTTAATATAAATAGCATTTCTAAACTTAAGGTTTTCGTTTTTATAAGACATGCTGGTGCTCCAATTGATTTTGAAGAAGTAGAGATTAATTCATCAAAAGAAGACCCAGAAACAATGAGAGGGGCTCTGTTATCTGTTCAGAGAAATGGTGTTGCTATTAAAGGTAGGAAGTCATTTGGAAAGAGATATAACTGACACATACTTTACATTCAGAGATTATTCCAATATTATCATAGTATAGAAAAATAAAATAGGATATGCCTGATCACATTTTAAACTATTTTTGTACCTAAATAGTTTTCTGACATATGTAGCTTATTTATAAGATTAAAACAATACTGGTTTCCATTCTCTTACTATATACTAAATGCTTATTTCCACAAAACACAGCTGAAGTTTGAATTTGGGTGTTGTCACTTTTACTTTTGAAGAGTTATACCCCTTTACATATGGAAAAAAGGCTGAATTTTTTGTTTCTGTTCTCTAACTTAAGTTTGCCTGAACAAAATGATATGAACCTTATACACAATGCTTATTACCACAAAACTCAAATAAGAATTTGTGTCAATTTTACTGTTCTCAGTTATGTCCCTCTATTACGTTATATGAAAGCAGGGGTGTCCATTTTATAAACATTCCATAATTACTTTTACATTATTCAGACATAAACCTGCAATCAAATTTAGATTGAACATTTATTTTCAATTTGCAGATACCCTTTTATATCTATAATAAGTAGTGTTGTCAACGGTTAACCGGTTAACCGTTTGAACGACTGAAAATACTGAATACCAAAAAACACTAACCGGTTAACCGGACTCTTTTTCAATTTTGATAGATTTGATATAAATTTGTATTGAAATCATTAAAAAAGTTATGTTTTCTTTTAAAATTGTAGTTGTGTTAATTAATTTGACAGATCAATTGTCCGGTATATTGATTGCTATTGTTAATCCAAAAATATAAAATTAATTAGAACTTGTCTCTCCGCTGGGGGCAAGATCTTAAGGAAACATAATAAGTATACATGTTTTTTAACAGTAACTTTAAATCAGTAATACGATTAAATTTTACGATTTACTTTATTATTTCATTTTTGGGGAAAGATGGCTTCAAGCCGTCAATTCCCTAATGGGGTTGGCCAGAGTATCATTCCCTCACGTCAATCATTTTGTTTTGATAGTTTGGAAACCCCCTCAAAATGTCATACTGAAATTGATGACAAGGAGAACAGATTGACTTTAAATACATTTTTTACACATTTCCCTTCTGTTTCTCATGAAATTATCGTATATTGAGCTTTCCCTTACACTATATACCTTTCTTTTACAGTCCGGAAAAATCAGTATTACGAAATATTCTAAATATATCTAACCTAGTGACGTCATTGTTGGAATGCCACACTACACAGGGATATCCTTTATTCAGAATCATTATAAAAATCATTCACAGTACTTGTATACTAATTTAAAATCCGTATTTGTTAAATATAAACCTAATGATGTTTGCTGTAGTGTAGATGAATCACACACCAACATGAAATGCTTGAATCTGAGGCTATAATCCGATAATATGTAGGTCAACTTTCGCGGTAAACAATGTCAATGGGGATATATGAGATTGGGGAGAGAAACGGCAGTTTTCATTGTTTCTGTAAAGTTCTGTTTTTAGAATCTTCCTCCAATTCAGGAGCACCTCAATTGATGAGTAATTTTACACTAAAATCAAAGTAAATGTTTCTGAACATTTAAAATGTGACATTAAGTATATGATAAGTAGTCTTCTATATAAAAAAAATGTGTACCAACATAATTATTGAAATGGTTAAAAAAAAAAAAAATGTTGCTTTTTGTAGTTTATACCTATTGAGATTTGGGAGAGCAACTGCAGTTTTCATTCTTTCTGTAAAGTTATGTTTTTAGAATCTTTCTCCAATTAAGGAGCACCTCAATTGATGAGTAATTACCCACTAAAATGAAAGTAAATGTATATGAACACTAAAAATGTCACATTAAGTATATATATGACTAGAACACACCCGTGATATCGCGGGTCCGTGACTGATATATAACTATGCGTATGCCTTATTTTAGTATTGGTATTGTCATCTGATAAAGTCATGCCGATTATAACATGTATAAGGTGCACAGTTTTCTCTGCTTTCAAAATCTTTCTGTTTAAACTCGTCGACCTGGAACCTTCAATTATTGGTAATATTAATAATTTAGAAAACAAAAGGACCTGGAATGGAGTATTTTTTACTCAACTGTATACATCAAAATTCTAAATACACTGTTTGGTGGTGCGCCTGTCAGATGCGGAACGTACAGATAAGGTAATAGGTAACAGGTGAATATACTGTTGGGGTCAGTGTCGGACTCGATCTGGAACTTCTTAATTATTGGCAATATTAATTACGTGGAAAACAAATGGGCCTAGAGTGGTGTAATTTTTAATCAACACCATTGTACTATATTAGTTATATATAAAGTTGAATTCTTTGATTCATCGGTTTTACGTGATGACGGCTGACAAATTGGACCTCGTAGTTTTAGTATTATAGATAAGTAGTCATCAATTAAAAAATAATTTTGCGTACCAACATAATTATTGTAGTGGTCATTTTTTTTTCTCATTTTTTTTTAAATATTGCTTTTTGTAGTTTAAAGCTATTTATTCATGAATTTTACAGATATATCAAAATGTGGGATCTGGAAACAAACTTCACACAGCTTTTATATCAATCATATTTGATTTTATAAGTACATGTATCCCTGTGATGAGAGTTGTAACTGGGAACTTTATCAATGGAAAATTAAAACTGAATAGATTTTTCAGTCCTCACTTTCTTGAGAATATTGTCACAAAAAATTGAGAATAGTCTTAGCCTGCCGTTCAGTTGTACATAATTAAAATTTTAAAATATAATGTAGTAGTTGTTAAATTCAATTGAATTTTAGATAATTAACTCCCAACTTAAATCAAATATTTTGATTTAGAAGGTGCAGATCTCATTGGTCCAAATTGTCTCTATGATGAATTCTTGACTTAGGAAATGAAATAACAATAAACAACAATTAGTTTCATTATTGTCAGCCTTTCTATATGTTCTAGCTGTTATTTTGCTCATTCTTTGTATGTAGACTATCAAAAGATACCCCCCTAAAAATTGGAACATTGGCCGTCTTTTCCCTTCAGAGCTCTTCAGCTCTTTGATTTTCTTATATTATGTAGACCTACATCTGAATGTGCAATCTCCGTCGTGCAAGGCTTCGTCATACTTAAAAAGAAATGTTAACTCAAAAATTGTGCAATGCAAACCAATATGAATTTAACCAATGTATACTTGATAATACGAGTAACAGGCTTAATCATTTCAAATTGAAACACTTCACATTATTTTCGGAGACAACAAGAGAAAATGAAAGAATCATCGGTTTCAGACATATTAAATTCTGCGAGATCAACAATTTTTAAAAAAAAATTTCAATCTGAAGTTAGTACAAATGCCGTTGTTGATATGGTGTATTTGATTATTAGGTCAAACTTCGCCAGGAATCTTCACAGACAAGCCTTATAACACCAAAGGACAAACTTCAATTCATTGTATTATAAAAACGTAAATGTATGACTTGGATGTAAGGTTTTCACATTGACACTCATACCACATCTTCTTATATCTATGTGTAGGGTACTATAGATAAGGCCTTCAAACATCAACTTAAACTACCGGTTAACCGGTAAATCGGTCAAACGATTATCCGAGTAACCAGTTAGGCAAAAGTGAACGATTTGACAACACTAATAATAAGTTTATTTACAAATATACATAGTGTCAGATTGATATTTTTTAATCTATGTATAATTTAAGTTATACTTATTTTTCAGGAAATATAGAAACAAAATTTGATGATCCTAGTTTCAAATCAATGAATGTTGAATTAAGGTAAATATAAGAGATAATGTAACAATTAGCTAGATAACTATTCATTTTAATTGGCTTTTGTTATACAAGCTTATATACACTACAAGTACTGGTTCTCTTAATTTGGTTATTTGTATCTTTTGTGTTTATATTAGTTAATTTATATGCTTCATATAGATCTGTTCAGCTAATAAGCCATTATATTGTGTTTTTACACCACTGTGTTAGGTTTAGGGGAGTGCTCACAAACTTATTTACCTTGCCATATCTCTTTATGTGCATGTCGGAAGTCAGGAGACTATTATTCAGTAGTAGTCATTGGTCATGTCTGTAGTATTTGTTTTTTTTAATAAATTGTATTTATAATATGAATTAGACTGTTAGTTTCCTAGTTTGGAATGTTTCACATTTTTTCATGTTAGGGTCTTTTTTGGCTTACTACAATGTATATGGTATGGGTTAAGCTCATTGTTTGAAGTCTGTCCAGCGTCCTATAATTGCTTACATCCAATTCATTTAAACTCTCTGTAGGGTAGTTTGCTCATTGGCAATCATTCCACATCTCCATGTTTTTTTATGTCACATGATAGAACCGATACTAGCAATAGGTAAATTACTAGAGTGTTTGTTTATACGAATAACCTCTCTCTAAGTTTCTAACAAAAATTCAATCCATTTTTGCACACACCTCATAGTTCCTTGACACAGTTATGTTTGAAAATTTAGCAAATTTAATAAATGAATAAAATAGTTATGCCATTATCTTGCTGAATATTCATAATATTTGAAAGACCTTTGATTTAAAGACTTGATAGAAACCAATACAAAAAACAAGATAAACGTCATTTTGTATTTGTCTGACCTATAAAATTTCAATTTATTGTTCTTTCCAGAACACAATTAAATTTATTTGCAAGTGTTGTTTGGTGTAGATCTATACCTGCTGTGAAAACCAGACATAATAACATAGATCTGATCCTGATTAGAGAGAATACAGAAGGAGAATACACAAACTTAGAACATGAGGTAAGGCTATTTATAAATACACAAACTTGGAACACAAGCTAAGGCTATTTATAAATACACAAACTTGGAACATGAGCTAAGGCTATTTATAAATACACAAACTTGGAACATGAGCTAAGGCTATTTATAAATACACAAACTTGGAACATGCAGTAAATGCATACTCAACTTTAAAAAATGAGGCAAATCTATTTATAAATATACAAACTTAAGAGTAATACCATGAATTTGAAACATATAAATTTTCTTCTTTATTTTTTGTTTTTGAGACTTAGAACTATAGGATGTAAGAGAATAATTCGATCTCAGGCCAACCTTAAAAATATGTTTTTCTGACTGTACCTTCAGACTGAAGGGTCGGTAGGTAGGAAAAAAATTTTATTTTATCAGCCAAAATACAGTTTAAACAAGCAGTTACACTAAACCAAGTTTTTTGTGAAGAAAAAAAAACATTTTAAAACAACAAACACTGGACATGCTGAAAACCAACATCAAATGAACAGGCATTTTCAGATAAAAAACTTTTTAACCAAAACTGAAACTTTAACATAGTGTCATAATCCAATTTATGACATAAAATATGGTATAATTGTTAAATACTGGAACACTTATAAACAAGGAATGTCATTATGACTAGAACTGTTTTAAAGAAATATATTCAGACATGTATGCTTCTTGACTAGAATGTTTTCATGAGTAGAGTATTTTCATCAGAAAAATGTAGATATTAAAGATTTATAAGACAATGTATTAAAGAGTGTATTTTTAATAAAAAAAAAATAAACCATTGAATCTTCCTCAATTGAAAAAAAGGCAACTTGAAAAAAAAGTATTAAGACATTCGACTGTTTTCATATTTCTAACAATATTTAATTATATGCAATAAGGTTATATTTTTGCCAGGCTTTAATGAAAACCAAAGAAATCTAAAGTTTGGGGTGAAATCCATAGCACCCCATTAAAAGTAAATGGTCTGTACTGAAATGTTTTTAATGCATAAAAAAAATTGGCAGCATAGCTCCTAAGGACATGTTTTAATTGAATTCACACAGGCCACACAGTTTGGGTATATTTAATATTGTAAGAAAGAGAATAATTGCAATGAGTAGGGCAGCCCCCCTTATCCTAAAGGCAAATGAAAGGAGCATACTCATTGCAATCGATTTAATATAGAGAGAGTATATTTATTTTTCAAGCTAACCATTCATTTTCTCTACATCTTTGTGTAGTTAGGGTTGCTTCTTATTGATTTGGCATGATCTATATCCATTAACATTTCAAATGAGCCCTTCCTCCATACAGGCGTGTTTACAGATATCCATGAAGATTTAAGTCACGGAGGAGTGGTTTTATCTTTGTCGTCTTCACAATGATTTGTAGAAAATATGCCATACTTCAAGCTGCTGTCGAATTATTTAACCACTGAAATTGGTTCCATTAAGTCAGGCTCCACAAATTCTGTACCCGATTTGTTTGAGACAGAATGGTTTATCGTGTCAGTTATGAATATCCGCTGCATCATCGTCAATGATATCATCACACATCATTACATGTGCCTGAATCTGTATAAACAGTTTACTAATAAACTTTTTTGTTTGTTATTTGTCTTAAAATTGACCCGAGACGACAGCGTAAAGTACTCCTCCGTGACTTCATGGATACCTGTAAACAATTTCCATGTGCTTTATCATTAAATGGTCACATGAACGCTTGACGGGAAGCTAAGAAAAACCGAACTTGAAATGCGTAATTGACCCAGACTTTAAATCATTTCCGGAAAGGACCCAAAGTTTCGGATCTCGTCAATAGAAGTATTTAAAAAAATTTCTTCAAATTTAAAGCAATAAAATTTTCACAGTCGGGAGGATTTTCAAGGGTCGGCCGGTAAAGTGCAAACAAACAATATTTTAATTTAAGCCTCATCCATTAATTTTGATAACTGCTTAGTCTACAGCTAAAAGTAATAACCAAACACAAGACAAAGAATTATTTATTTAAATGTTGAACAACTAAGCTTGTTTTATACAATTGATATGATAATATATTCTTGCCATTTCAGTGCAATTTCAATATCAATTCTGTTGTCTCATTAATTTCAAAACTATTTACAATTGACATATCAGAAAATGTTGTCTGACTGCATTGATTTTGATGAATTCAATATGATTAACATTCTTGTCAAAAAATGGATTCTAATCATATTATGTTCCCTGTAAAATATACCTTATATCAACTATCTCTTTGGGTATTGTTGTTGTACTTGATGTATATATAAAAAAAAAAGGATGTCAAATGAATGCTGCCTAGTTTTTGTTTAATGGCACTTTTGAATTAATCTTGTGGTATTTTATTTATTGAATTCTACTGGATAATGATGCCTTATGACCATAAAAGATAATTGTTAACACTAAATCATTTTAAAATTAAAGTTGTCACAATAAGTAGTCTAGTTCATGTAGTTGCAGGGGCGGATCCAGCCATTTGAAAAAGGGGGGTTCCAACTATATGCTCCCATTCAAATGCATTGATCGGCCAGAAAAAGGGGGTTTTAACCCCCGGACCCCCCCTGGATATGCCAATGTAGTTACAGCTTACATCCAGCTTTTTTTATTACTGTATTATATAATTTATTTTTAGAATGTCCCAGGAGTGGTAGAAAGCTTGAAAATAATCACATCAGAAAAGTCAACAAAAATAGCAAAATATGCTTTTGATTTTGCTAAAAGACATGGACGAAAGAAAGTTACAGCTATTCATAAGGCTAATATAATGTATGTAGTTGCAGATTTTCATTAGGCAGAGAATAATATAACCTTTCTGGTAACACATAAGTTGGTTTTAAATATAATTTTTTTTTTAAATTTAGATGCAAAATTTTAGCACAGCCGTAAAACAAAGTTGTTTTAGTATAAATTTATAAACTTATTGAAAAAAATTTGATAAATTTCAAGAACTCATGTTAGATATACCTAAAAACTTATGAGAAAAAAATGTGTGAATGATAAATGTGAAAATTCTTTTGTTATTAAAGAATATCTTGTATAAATTAAAGATTACAAGAAGTTATCTAATTTCCTGTACAGAAAGAGTTTATGTGTGACCATTTACATACAAAGTCATTTTCAAGGGTAAAAAGTTCAAAATTATAGCATGAAAATACTTAAAATTTAGATATTAGTCAGTTGAAAGTTTATAGTACATGTCTGTAAGATATTTTTTCTTTGACCATTGTTTTGTTTTGCAGGAAACTTGGAGATGGTTTATTTTTAGAAAGCTGTAGAAAAGTTGCTTGTTTGTATCCAGATATAGAGTTTAATGATATGATCATAGATAATGCTAGTATGCAGGTATTACTCTTACTTCATTTTATTATAGTATTGGTATGTTACTGTGGATGTGAGAATACTAAGATTTTCATTGCATTACTTTAGTTTTAGATTGATTACATTTGATTACATTTAAACTATTTTGATTTTGAGGATACTAGTGCCTCCTTTGAATAATAAATAGAAATTGAGAATGGAATGTATATTGCAAATTAACCATACAGGACTATTTTTCTGACAGATAAGGCAAAAAAAAATACAATCCATTGAAATGCTTGAAAAGAGTCATATCTTCTTGGTCCACTGGTTGGTTTTAAACAATTAAATTCTTTTATGTTTAGTATTCATGGAAATATTTTATTGAATATGTTGTTTGATTTCAGATGGTATCTAGACCCCAGCAATTTGATGTGTTAGTGATGCCTAATTTATATGGTAATATCCTGAGTAACATAGCAGCAGGCTTGGTTGGTGGACCAGGTGTGGTGCCTGGTATGAATCTGGGTGAAGATTATGCAGTATTTGAATTAGTAAGCTTATAGTTTTAGGTACAATCACAATTTGAGAACACTGACAATCAAATATAAACAGTACATGTAAATTTTTATCTTCACTAATTTTCCATGCATTCTTGTTGTAAAAGTTTGCATTTCAGGATGTTGTAGAAATCCCTTGTGATACATGTATATCAGTGATATTTGCAATGACAAAAATTCACATTCATAATTTCTGTAGTGATTTTCCTCATATAGTATTTTTAATGTATTACCGGTTATTTGTTTCACATTTTGATATCCAGGGTTTGCAATAATAATTTGTGCCTTAATTTCTGAATTTAAAGTACATGAATTAGACATTATCGAAAAACTAAGCTAAAGATTGAAATGTTCAAAGTTTGACTCCAAATGGGAGATTATTCTTAAGAAAACTATGGGATAGGAAAAGTGTTAACATTACTGTGGATTTATTATTATTCGTTGGATACCAATTTCTGTTGATCTTATGGGGCAAGGAATAACCATGAAATTACATGTTCAATAAATAACAATTTTCTATAGGTTTGTATGGAGACCTTTGCAAAACCGTGAAATAAAATATCCATGAACATGCAAGTTTTCCTTAATCCATGAACATGTAAGTTTTCCATAATCCATGAACATGAAGTTTTCCTTAATCCATGAACATGTAAGTTTTCCATAATCCATGAAACATGTAAGTTTTCCTTAATCCATGAAAATTAATTATCCAAAATAACATGTAATCCTTAATCATGATTAATGATAAGCCCTGTTGTTATAGAACCTAAATTTGCTATTATATGTTCTTTAATGTTTACTGTTGTATACAGGGTACAAGGAATTCAGGAAGATCTTTGAAAGGAAAGAACATAGCCAATCCATCAGGAATGTTACTAGCAGCTTGTGACATGTTAGATTATTTAGGGTAGGTATAGTAATAAATTATGGACATAGTGTTTGATATTGACTGCCAATATGCTAAATTATGAAGGGACTTGAATTAAAAGCTATATGATTTATTTATAAAACAGTGTTTACAATGTTTATTATGATGCACCATATATCAGCAAAACCCAAAAATATTTGGGATGTTAGTTGTCCATTTGCCCTCTGTCTGTCCTTCCATCCTTTCATTTGTTCATTTGATCATTATTCTGTTTGTTGGAAACATGTTATATATAACATATGGTTGCTTGAGTTTACCAGACTTGATTTGAATAAAACATATAAAGATGATATACATAGTGATGAAACCTATTGATATTTGGTGGATGATCAAGGTCATTGTAAATTGTTGGGTGGGATAGAATTTTTTCGATTTAGACTTTTTTCTAAATTTTGTAAAGGGGAAATGTGAAAAACGAAATATAATCTCAAATTAGGTCACTGGTGAATATTTAATTATTACATATACATGACAGTGTACTAAATAGCCACATATTATTAATATTAATAACTGTGAATTCAAATTATACTTAGATAATATTCATTGCATGTCATGTTAAGAAATTTCAGTCTCAAGTTTAGATGAAAGCAAAATTTTTACTGTAACAAGTTTTTTATTGACAATTTACTGTAAAATATTTAATTACACTTCTACTTTACCTTTTATTCTTTTTACAGCCAATATGAACATGCCACTTTAATAAGAGACTCTGTGATGGATGTTTTATGTGAAAAGAAGGTAAGTACCATTTATTTTATGTTCTTTTACACTCTTGTTTTCATAATGAAAACTTTAACATACTGTCATTCAGCTATATGGCAAGTTACAGGAGTCAGGTGAGCAATACAATATGAAAACACTAACGTCTACTGGGTACTTAAAATGTTTGCAATTTTTTTTTCATCACAAAAAATATTGGTTTTCCTCAAAAATGAATTTTATACTTTGATAACATTATTTGTTTGCAGCACTTTGAATATAGAATGCTTAACTCACAAGTGTGTTCATATTGTCTCACTCAAGTGTTCATTGAGTTAAATTGTGTTAATTGTTAATTAGAATGGTAATCTACAATGTCGTCTATTTAAACTAAAATTTCTATTGTCCACGAATGAAAATGATTAATCACATTATAGTGTCAATTGTTTACTATAAATGATTTTATGCTTTCTATTTTTCTAAATTTGTCATGTAAACATTGTGTTCTATTGTAAGCAATGGTGCTATTTTCATGACTACAATGGTTCAGAAGTAAACAACAATGTTAGTCTATTATAATCAAATGTTGTATCTATTGCCAATAACAATTGTTCACTAGTTAATCACAATAGTTTATTTAACTCAGGTGATGTCTAAAATGTTAACTACAAATGTGGATTGATTAATCTACAATGTGTGTCTATTGTTCAACAATCCATATAAAACTTTCAGAATTGACTTTTAATAGATAAAAATTAGTATAAATTAATGAAGAATCTTTGTTTTGTAGATCCATACACCAGATCTGGGAGGACAAGCAACAACATTAGAGGTTGTACAGGCTATAATAGATGATATCAAACCAAAAGCTAGAAGTTGGTAAGCAAATATTGGAGTACATTGAAAGTTTAAAGGTTTTAATATCAAATACTGCATTACATGATATGACACAGAAAATGTCTTAACTGACAAGGTTTGGTTTTGTCAACTATCGTAATTGATAAGTCTTATTGATTTTTTATCAAATAATTTAGCAGGAAATCTGTTTACCTGAAGCAGCTGCAAAACACACATTGCTGTAATCAAACTAGAATATCTTGATTCAGATTCAGTTATGAGTCTGGACTTTTCCTAAACATAGATTGATACCAGTATCATGTTACATCCACAATAATATACACAAGTGTATGCATATTTCATTTGAAATGGCACATTTATAAGATATGGTACTTCAAGTTTTGTTGTTTACATTGCAATCACTATAATAACACATAGTCACTGATTGTGTTGCTTTAACTGAGTTATTTTAAGTTGGTGTAAATAGATGTTTACTTGCTCTAAAAATGGTAATTACATAAACATTATTTTCAGCCTATGTTAATGTATAAAAAGCTATTTTAAGTTTATGTCAGGGAGTTATTTTTTCTAATGTCTTTTTTTAATGGAAGTGTAAATTTATTATGTTCACTTTTAGATTGTTGGAGAAACAAAAGAAATAAACTTTGGTATTAAATGCATTGTTTGTGAAGATTGAATATAAACTAATATAGAATTATTATTAATGTAACCATAGCAAAGCTCTTTGTAGGATTGACTTTTAGACTGTATCATGTTATTTTATGTTTTGTTCCTATTTCCTTCCAATTAGGAGTGGATATGTAGCACAAAATTTATACAGTGCAAAACCATGACAACGGTCATATTGGTAACAAACGCCTTGAACAACCAACTAAACCTTTGCATAATAGCATTCAGTATGTAGTTTTAAGGTCATACACAAATAAAGTATTTTTAATGTGTTTTGCACATGACTTTTAAGATAAAATGTGTATTTCAATATATTTGTTAACCATTGGATAAATCAGCTGTCAAAGTATCTCTAAGAAAAACCTATTGATTTTGCAGCTTTTTTCTTCTTCAAAAAACAGTCAAGGGTATAACTTAAATAGTTGATATTATTTTTAGACTTCACTAAAATTTACGGTTCATTTGGTGTTTTTATTCTTAGTGATACACAATGTACTAGTCTTTGAAATTGAAAAATGATATAATAAGCATGTTCATTACAAATTAAAACTACATACAAATGCTCATTTGGTTATTAGGAGCTTCTGTCATTTATAACAGCACCTCTAGCTTTCAGATTGCAAATACATTGCAGATTTTCCACAAGTTGCACACAGCTAGAATAATATGTCTTTTAATTACCCGCTATATTCCTCTGTATTTTCCTCTTTTGTTTATGTAATTTGAAATCAGTGAAATCACTCTTCAATTGCTGGTTTAGTTTTTTGAAAGCAAATAAAATATGAGACCACATATTTCTTGGTATTTCCCTTTCTAAAACTTGTCTACTGCTTTGTTTTCATTTGTTTAAATGTAAAATAAAGGAATCAAATATTAAGATAAAGATATTTTTCTAGATCAAGAGGTTCAAGGTTGGAACATTCTGTTGTACTACATGTATTCAGAAAGCATTATATTGCAACATGTACAATGCATCTTGTTAAGCTCTGCTTGAGCTAGTCTGTATTCAGAATTTATATAAGATCATAGGAATATACTGAAATAACACCTAGGGTGTTAACAAATCAATTATACACAAATAAGCTAAGAAATGTGTGTATAGATAACTATATTTAACTTAAACATTTGTTTCTGAATCAGTTTATCAAAATTTGTATCATGTACTCACAATGTGAAAGAAATTCATATTAGAAAGTACTCATATTGTAATGAATTAAAAAAATTCGAATTTTTCTCTTTTACGCATATCATAAATTAATACATTCAATAAACAAATTAAAGAAGAATGAAGATATGTTTAATTATTTGTGTAATTATTTTTTTTCCTCATTTCAAGTGCCCAGACACTAGCTCAGTGATGTTCTATTGAATAACTATATTATTAGTTCAGTTACTCCAGCAAACTGCAATAGAAACAACAAAAAACATGATAATTGAATTCATTAAAAATTAAAAATGGGGAATTAAAAATGGGGAAAATATGTCCATAATTGTAAAAAAGCTTGATTGATAACATAACTTGTTGAGTAATCAGACTTTCAATAAATGTTGAATGCAGCATACATTTTTTAAGACATTTTGTACGAGTGAGCTCAAAGGAGAATAAATTTAAAAGTTGGAGAATAACTGAGGCCATATACCATATAGCGGGTTATTTTCGTTGGTTGTAAATTATTACTTATTTATCGCTGATAGAACAAAATCACCAAAATAAATTCTGCCAATTTGAAAGTGTACATGCAAGATTTCGATAAAAGATTTAATCCGCCAAAATAATAACTGAAAAAAATATTTTGTATACCTTTTTCAATGCAAATCGCATATATATATATATATATATATTTTACACATGCGAAAATAACCCGCTATACAGTAACAGTATATTATCAAAAAGATACCCTATTCCCTGACCAACAGAAGAACTTTTATCATATATCTTTAATTTCACACAAACAAACTTCTGCCTAATTCTATCACATTCAATTTGTATGTAAATATACCCAAATTCTTACTTTAATTAATTTGTATTCATAAGTAATACCCATGTTTTTTAACCACACTTTGTATCGGATACAAAATCATTGACCATTTTGCAGATGAAATTTGAATACAGTATTTTATAAAAATCCTGTCTTTAGAAACCACAAAAAAATATTTTGCCAGTTAGGAGCAAATATCTGTGACAACAATGAAGGTTTGAGCAAAAAGATGCAGCTCATAGAAACTACATGTTTAAAAGAGGAAAGATATTATGAAGCTAGAGCAATTTAAGTAAATATGTGTTAGTTTGTGGGATCATATACACTGATTATTTATGGATATCATTAATTTTCAGTTTGCTAAAATGTTTTACCAAATTGCAGTTTGGATTTATACAAACTTATCATCTTGTAAAACCTATAAAAGGAGAAAGCATATTGAGGGTAAATGAGTGAAATGTTTTTAAGTTTAAATATTTTTAGATTAGTTTTTCTGGAGATATAGGATTTGAATGATCAATATAAAGTGATAGACATAGCATGCACTCAAGGAGCAGCTGTTTACCTATTACTGATATTATTATAAAAGACATTCAAAAAAGTAAAATCACAAAAATAATGAACTCAGAGGAAAATCTAATTGGAAAGTCCATAATCACATGTCAAAATCAAATGACAAAACACTTCAAAAACAAAAGAACTGTCATATTCCTGACTTGGTACAGGCATTTTCAAATGTAGAAAATGGTGGATTGAACCTGGTTTTATAGTGCTAAACCTCTCCCTTTGATGACAGACATATTTTGAAATATTGAAATTTAACCTAAACAGTTAAAATATAAATACTTGTTGTTTGTAGCTTGGAATGATTGAATGTTTAAAGTGGTGAGTTGAACATTGTCAGTGAATGTTGCATTTTAAAATTGTTGTCAATTTTTTTTTGAATTTGCTAGTGATTGATGTTTTTTATGTTTACAAATCTTTTTGTTATACAGGTATTGTTGTCAACATTTATTATGTATAGGTAACAATTAAAGTTGTGTTTACTGAATCTGACTCCCCAACCAAGGTTAAACTAAAAAAAAACATTTTAGCCAACCTGAATGTTGTCTTATTTTAAAACTTATTGATATTAAACAGGTAATAAATAGGTAATACATATTTACTTGAATCTGATTCTCAGACCAATGATCATAAACAGGAAAAACATTTTTGCAAAGGTGACTTATTCTTTTATCATGTTGTTAGAATAGCTTAACTATTTATGTTATTTAGACTAATTGTATTGAACATACTACGTAGGGATAAAGGTTTTATTCATATAAAATAGATTAAGACAATAAAATTACTGTTTTAAAATCTATGACCTTTCTCTATTTAATGTTAATTTATAGCTTTTTGTCAAAATACTATGTTTACATTTCTCATATTTTTTTATTGTTACTAAGAAGTACTTTTTTATTTGCAGGAAACTGATGAGATGAATCTCTTGATCTATTAGCTTCAACATTTCTGGACTGTGATAAAGTAACAAATGTTTTAATTGGGATGTTTATATCGGATTTTATAAAAACCAGTTACAGCTGATGGAAGTCAATTACTTTTAGCTATCAATTTAATACATTATCTTCAAGATTCATGTTGTGAAATCCTCTTGATTAGAACAAAGAATCAGTTCATAAATAAGACCTTAAATTGTTGTAAAAGTTGTATTTTAACTGTAGTTTTACTGTATACACAGATTAGCAATATTGTTTCATTATTTATTAAATTGTTGTGTCTAAAATTTGAATTCACTTTTAGCTCAAGCATATTGCCCAAAATTTCCTGTCCAAGTAAATGTTTCTCATCCCTTGGCATCATTTAGTTTACTTGTCATCATTAATTTACTTTTATAATAATCTTTTCCTATGAAGCTACTTAGCAAATTGGAACCAAACCTGGCCACAATCATCTTGGATTATTGTTAACAAGATAAAGATAGAGCAAAAAATATCTGCTCCTTACATTAAACATCAGTTGCTTGTTTATCCCCCATCATGAAAAAGCCAGAAGTATCCTAGGTAATGTATCTCATCAACAGAGGTTTTCCTGATATGAAAATTTGCCTTACTATAATTTGAAATACTCTTTCATGATTTAAGACAGCAGTATGTACAATCTGTTAACAGGTATAAAAGGCTATGATGTACATCTCCAATATCCAATACCATTTAATACAAAAATATCAGAGGGTATAACATTGTTTCTTGTAGTACACCATTTTCAGTAATTTTACATATTTAAAGCTCTAGAGGTTTAACCTTCAACAAATTGTATGAACCATGCCATTTCCAGTACACCATTTTGCCTTTTATGCCATATATAGTGTTTCAGTTTTCATATTTACACTTTGTTATAGCTTATCTACTTCATATCCAGATGTTTGGGTATATCGTAATCGGTATTTACATGACCTTATATGTCTGACTCTGGATATATATTTTTCTAGAAGATATATCATATGTTCCATGACTTTTACACATACAGTAACTTATTGAGTTTTCATACAAAACCAAGGGAAACACTGAAGTGCAACAAAAACAATCTCCAGCATACACAGAAAGGAACTATTTGATAACAACTGCCATATTCTCCGACTTGGTACAAAATGTGGGGGTCGAACCTGATTTTATGACAAGCTAAACCTACTGCTTGATGACAATGATAAGAAATATCGCTAAAACGACAAGACTACATGACAGAAATACAGCACAAACACATGCGAGAACATAGAGAAACGCACAAACAAAGAGTCGAATTAAAGTTCAAACAACATCCAAACCGCAGAACAACAACAAATATATTCCACCGACAAAATACACCACAGGATACAACAAACTATTACATGCTTACGTAACTAATATGCATTTTCGAACTTTATAAAATTATTTTCAAAATACTCATCCAAACAATTTGCATGACAATGATGGGATTGAAAGACAATTCTAAAACCATTTCGACTACAAACGATCAGACAACAGATTATCAAACCGAAACCATAACAGAAAATTAAAAATAAATACATGAATGTTGGATGTACAAAATACCGAGACATGTCGAATAGCAATGCTTATTTACACTCGGCATAACAGTTTTATTTGGGTATAGGTCACGTTCGGTACTCAGTAGACAGACAACTTACATGTGAAATCACAATCTAAATAAAGGCAAAAGTAGTATACCGCTGTTTAAAAGTCATACATCGATTGAAAGAAAAACATATCTGATTTACAAACTAAAACATCAGTTATAAGAGTTAAACAACGAAACAAGAGAAACACTGAGGCTATACATGTAAAATTGTCATTAGTTAGTTTAGACACAAATGTTTCTAACAGCGGTATCATGAGCAATGTTGCCTTTATATCTCGTGTAAATCAACCAATTCGTGATGGTGTCCATAAAATTTACCAAGTGTCATTTTTAATCTTTCCTCATAACTCTGTTGGAGTAGTTTCTGTGTAAGGAGCACACTCCTGTATATAAACTCGGTATAGTTTGAACATGCACGAGCATAACGTTTCAATTGAGATATGTAAAAACCATACTATTTATTCTAACTTCAAGATATCTCATATAATATATAAGATATCTTATATAATTCAGTTTTTATACGATATCTTCTAAAGTTTAGCAGATATCTTATAAACTATAAGATATCTTGTATACTTTATAAGATATCTTATTAACTTTAGAAGATATCTTATAAAGTATATAAGATATCTTATAAAGAAAATTATATGAGAGATCTTATAAATATATGATATAAGATAATCGTATAAACTTTATTGGATATCTTATATAGCTTATAAGATATCTAATATCATTTATAAGATCTCTCATATAATTTTCTTTATAAGATATCTTATATATCATAAGAGATATCTTTATAAGATATCCTATATATCATATGAGATATCTTATATGTTTTATAAGATATCTTATATAAAAAATTATTTATAAGAAGTTTATAAGTTATCTTATATAAATAATTGCATTGAAAATCAAAGTCTCCCTTTAAATCATAATTAAATGCGGTTCCTTCAAACAACATACATAATAAATCTCTCTAATTATATTATGTATGTTGGTTAAAGGAACCGCATTTAATTATAATTTTTAATTTTCTGCGGTTCTGATGTAGGGAGCGTTTGTTATTTAAAAATAATGGTTGAAGTTGCGTTTATAAAGTATATAAGATATCTCATATAATTTTCTTTATAAGATATCTTATAAACTATATAAGATATCTCATAAAGTATATATGATATCTTATAAATATTTTTTATATAAGATATCTTATATACTTTATATGATATCTCATATAGTTTATAAGATATCGTATATACTTTATAAAATATGTTATAAAGAAAATTATATGAGATATCTTATAAACTATATAAGATATTTTATAAACTATAAGAAATATCTTATAAAGTTTATTAGATATCTTGAAGTTAGAATAAATAGTAAAACGTCTTGCCATACGATGGAGCAGAGGGTATGTTACTGCTGAGAATTGGGAAGTCGAAATCATACCGTTTGTCATGGATTTCAGTGTGAAATCGTCCATCAGTTAAATGCTTGTACATGACAAAAAATCTGGCTCTCCCTTACACAATGGACAAGCCGGATATGATGTCACGTGAATTTATGTTTCTTGCCTGTAATTTAACATTCCACATTCTATTACCGCCTTTGTGGTAGCATAGGTATTGTCTCACTAGTTCTTTCCAGGTAGATTTTCCCGCTGGGATTTGAAGTAGGTAACAGCAGTAGGCAGGTCGTACAGTTCCAATAAGGATTTCACTATAATAAAACAACAGTGACGAATTTGATTTAGTTGCAAGGTGGTATTCAATAGTCAAAGTTACTGACAATATCACAATTCTATTGTGGTAAATTCATGGAAGGTGTCCGTTGTTATTCTGTGGTTAACATGTTATGTACTACTATTATATTATTTATTTATATATTTCTCTGTCCTAAGTGTTCTTGCGTTTATTTGTACTGTATTTCTTCACGTAATGTTGTTTAAGTGGTATTTTTGACATTGCCATATAAGCGGCAAGTTTGTCTGGCCATAAAACAAGGTTCTACTCACAATTGTTTTTACTTAAAATGTCCTGTACCAAGTCAGGAATATGGATAGTCCGTCACTATGTATGTTGGCGATTGGTTTAGTTGCAGTTCAGTGTTTCTTTGTTTCCTTCGGTTTTAAATCGAAACTCTTATTTGTTTTCGCATAATCGATTTATGACATATATATATATATATATAATACAACTCGTCTAAACATCAACCCAACAATGTTAGATCTGTAAATTTGCTTTCGCAAATTTTTGGTTCTTCCCTCGCCGGGATTCGAACCCATGCTACTGTGATATCGTGACACCAAATCGCCTGCACTGCAGCCGTCCCGCTAGACCACACGACCACCTGGGCTCTAAAAAAAAAGCTTTCGCTGGCCGTGTGTTACCTTTCCACGTCAGTTTTAATCTAGCGGCGTACTGCAGTACATGATATATAAGGCATGAAGATGTTATTGTTACAGATCAGCTAAATTATCTATAGTAAAGGATCCTACAAATGAATGTAAGATACAGTCACAGAAAATAATTATATTTATAAGTACGTCTGAGTCAGTGACAACCCTACAACAGATGTATCCATCGGATCGCCATCAATGATGGTGATACATGGCTGTGTACATAATGTATATACAACTCGTCTAAACATCAACCCAACAATGTTAGATCTGTAAATTTGCTTTCGCAAATTTTTGGTTCTTCCCTCGCCGGGATTCGAACCCATGCTACTGTGATATCGTGACACCAAATCGCCTGCACTGCAGCCGTCCCGCTAGAGATATATATATATATATATAGATAGATACTTCTGTTGCCTTTATTTACAAACGTTATTTATGCCGGCGGACCCCAGGGGCGAGCCGTCCTTTTTCTAAGTCAATGATTGAGAGCACATGCTCTGGCTCATAAGTTTATCAAGCTCTACCTTGATCACTCGATCTTTATTGGTGTTTAAAGGATTACACTGAAGAGCCCTGTAATTAGCCAATCCATAGATTACTTTAATGCTACAGTTAATTTGAGTTGAGTTTATTCCGCTTGGAACATCGTGAAATAATATAATCTCATGGCCTAGTTCACAAGTAGTGGGAGATATTATGGACATAATTGTGCAAATCGTGATACAAGCATGAAATTTTGTATACAGGTTGGCTAAATGATAATTAAAAAAATTCAGCTGCTGGCCATAAAAAAAAATCCTTTTTTTCAAAATGGCCACCGCTCATTTGGAAATGGCGTCATATGCAATTGGCTACATTCCATAAATCCTTTAACAGCTGGTTTATAGGTATAATCCAATGTAAGTTTTGATAAAACTTCAACTAGAATTCCTACAGTACGATGAAACAATACATACATGAAAAAAATGTGACTTCCGGTTCCAAAATGGTGGCAACAACGTGGAAAATGTAAATTTTAGTCCATGGATTTATGAGTTTTTTGTCCATGGATTTATGAGTTTGAACAGCGGTATACTACTGTTGCCTTTATTTATTATTTCTTTTAACTTAACAAGAGATGTCACGGTCTTTGTTAGGTTCAAATGCATATATACAGGTTGCCTATCTTATAATTATCTGACAGTTACCAATACACACACCTGTACAAGGAAGACCAGAACGGTAGCATTTACAGTTACTCACACTGCTTGATTTCTTGCATTCGCATTTCAAAAAATCCCGACACGAGGATGCAACGACAGCCAAAGAAGTCCATTTATGTTACCAACTGCCATTGATTTCTTTTCTACCATCCAACTCCAGTGTTCATGACTTGGTACATGAACCTGTCGAATGCATAAATCCGGATGAGCCCAAATATGTCCACCTTGATATGATTTTCTTTTGATCCGGAATAGAACCTCTGGTAGGCATCATAAAGCTGCTGCTTCCTAACAAACGATTCAAATCGTGCCTTGTTAACAGCAAATGTTGATGTTGCCATCATGATGCAAACAAAATATGCTTCTATTGTGTCAATGTCTGGTTTCTAATACAAAAGTGGGGTAAAAACGTTCGTTACATCTGGGAATAATTTCCATGTCTGCCAAGCTGACCTCTTCACTTTCCCATGAAGTGCCTACACAGTGTCACATCCATTGAATGCATGGCAGAAAGGAAGAGCAGCTACACGAGGACCAAACCAATTTACTATGACATGCAGAGGAAGCCATAGAAAGTCTTCAAAAACCTATTCACAATTTGTCCACATCTTATCTTACGATTGTTGCAATTTCTAATACTACTACGTCTGTGTCAGTACTACTTAAAATTGCTTTGTACAATCATTTTCAGCGGCATGCATAACATTACCAATGATCTGTTTCTTCATGGTTACAAGGGGATAGCTGGGATTGAAATTGCAAAGAATATTTTCACCTTGAGTAACATAAGCATTTTAATAAATCACTAAAGAAGCCATTATGTCAGCAAAAAGCATGAACAAATTCGTTTTGTTGTCATCTTCACAGCGAAAACTACTCCAAACCCTAAAAGGTGTTACCAGAACCAACAACTTTCCGTCTGGCACCAGTACCTTGCTTTTTTTTCTCTCGTCCGAGCCTTTAAATTATTCATTTAGTAAACATCAAATACAATGTTTACTCTTGGATACTTATTGTTAAAAGATTTTAGGTATGGCAGTATGACATCATTTGAATAATCATCAAATATTCATGCCCCACGTTGTGACCTGGAATTAACCATTGCTGCCCCACCGACAAATGCGTCAGAATTTGGGTCAGTTGATGCCCAATCGCAAAATGTATTAAGTAGACTCATTTGTTGCGATTTAATACAACAGTTTAAAGTGATATTCTGAGAGAAAGACGGAGGAGCATATTGGTTTTCATGGCTAATGAAATCTTTAAAGTCAAACTGTCAGTTTGACAAGAAATTAAGGTATAGAAAAAAGATCGCAGTCACTTTTAAGGTTCTCCAGCTTTGTTTTTGACAAAAAAGTTTCCAGTTTCATTTTAAAACCTTTTATAGGGAATTGCTCTTTTTTATCTGGTTATATAAAAAGCAGATTCACCTTCGTTTTGCATTTGCTTCAAACGGTCTTCGTATTGTTTGGACCCAATATCTTGGAGTTTATAAAAGTATATTACCCGCTTCCGAATCAGCAACATCTTTAGGGGAGTCAATTGTGTACAAATCTTACGACTCTTCTAGCAAGGAATTTCTAAACTCGTTCATTACGTTGGAAGGCCTTTGGAGTTTTTCTTAGAAATACTTTTGTGTATCGTAGAGTCTTCATGATGTCGTTCATCTGTTGTAGAATGACTGAAACCACTAGATCTTTTAAATTTATCTACCAGTCTACTGACTTCTGGTCCAGCTACCATTCATGGTCTCAAAGGGATCTTCGGTTAAACGTATGGTACCCACATCGTCCTTCACAATTGCATTATTCTGTTTTTGTGTCTGATCAATTGTAATATAAAAAATAAACTTTCTGGTCTTACGCATAGTAAAATTACCACTTGCAAATTCCATTGATACCTTTGGGTGATGTTCGTGAAGGGAAGTCAGATCTCGGAAATGAATCAGTAACCATCGACCAAAATTAACAGGATCAAGACAAACAAAATACGGTATCATGCTTTGTAAAGTACGATATATGACTTGTGGAATGGGCGTAATCCCGAAAGCACCAGAAGTTCTTAATTTATATTGAACTGTGGTCGGAATGACTCTTTTTTCGTTCACCAGTTGTTCAAATACTTATACGTCACAGAGTCATGAGCTGTATTTTCTGCGTTTAAGCTTTCATAAGCTGTCATTATCAATTCAAGCAAAACACATGCTGTTATCTGATGCACGTGTTTAGTTATAATTAAATTTGAACATTGAACATTCTAGGTGTTGCAATATCGGCTTCAGTGAGGCACTTGTCCATGTTCTATCACACAATATTTCACTCAGACTTTTAAAACAAGCCATTGTATTGTACAATCCACAAAACATGACGATAAACTTATCTTCTCCGTACAAATCTGGCCATTCCCACTGAAATTGCTTATACAATACCAAAGTGGTTGATCTGCAGCTATAATATATGGTTGCCCGGGATTTAGAAAGTTAACCACCTTGTTCACCTTATCTAATGAGTGCTTAATCATTGCGCATGAAAAGGCGTGTTTTTAAACAGTGGCATCATAGAAGTTACACTTACTTGATCAGAAGAGCCTAGATCTTTAGAGGAAAGAAATGACGACAAAGATAGTTTTACGAAGTCCAAATCCTCATCTGTTAGATGATCTACGATTTACACCATTGTGCCCTTGTAGTGCGTGCAAATCGTCCTTAATGCCTTTGAAAAGTGTACACATCCACGAAATTGTTAAACACATGGGTATCGTTACCTCGAAAATGTTATGAAACAAATTCATAACATCATTAAAAATACCAAAGAGCTAGGTATATAATGAATAGTTCAAATGTTTTTGTGTGAATTTTGTAACATTTTCGCGCATGCGCAAACCATGAACACGTCAAATATTAATTTCTAGTATATATGTCACATGTAAAGAAGTTAGCCACCTAATCTGATATTATTTTATTCTAAAAAAAAAGGTCAAAGACAATATTTTCCAGAAAAATAAGTATTTTAGAACTGGAAAAAACAGCCATTTTAGAAAACGTGGTGGCCATCTTGAAAAAGTTAATTTTTTTATGGCCAGCAGTGATTTCTTAAAAAGTTTATAATAATGATGCTTCGTGCTCATTTTCATGCTTGTATCATCATTTGCACAATTCCCTCGATTTTGCTTGCTAATATCTTCCACTAAAGGAGTATATTTCAATTTTAGATTGTTCACCTTAGCAGCATTATTCCAACTTAATCAGCCTATGTAGTATACAATTCCTAACTCATATGTTATGTCGTAACTACAACTCCTTTCCGTTTTCAAGAATGTGACCTACCGAATTAGACTTATTACCGGGTTTGTACTAAAGGAGGGACAGAAAATACCAAAGGGACAGTTAACTCTTTGAACGAAAATAAACATAATATAATAAAAGTGTTTAATAATATTCTGACCTTGCTAAAAATAAACATGATGACAAATAAATATTTTGTAACACAAATGCAGGAATCAATTGTTTACAAAAGAGAATATAAAGTTTCGTGTGCTTCTGAAATAAATATGCATACATTGTATATGTAACAACAAATTAAATGTATCATCAAATCAGGAAAAATTCCCCTATCAACTATCAATTGGTCGTCCCTTAAATATTTGTTTGTCATATATATAAGACCTTGTTAATTTCAACATGTTTATGATGTCTAAATCATATTAACCCTTTCATTTATATGATAAAATAATAAAACATAATTCTGAAGTCTTGACCTCCAAACTTGTTTTTACTAATTCAGGGTCCAAATAATGGCTCTTGTATACATTCTCTTTTTTTCTGGAGTGTAAAACTTGTCCCAGAATGCCATATTAAAAAGGACACATGTCTAATATTAGAATACATACACAGAAGAGAGCGAAAGATACCGGAGGGACATTCAAACTCATAAATCGAAAATAAACTGACATGACTAAAATAGAAAGAGAAATAGAACACGAAACGCACCATAGAAAAAAAAGACTTAGCAACACAAACCCCACTAAAACTGTGGTTGATCTCGGGTGCTCTGGAATGGTAAGCATATCATGCTATACATTTGGTACCCGTCGTGTCGCGTTCTCATGTTCGTACAAACCCGGTAATAAGTCTAATTCGGTAGGTCACATTCTTGAAAATGGAACGGGATTTTAGGTACGACATAAGGAAAATATCAGCGATCACCTGTGAAATGGATATTCCATAACGGTCAACCAACTCGTGATGGCGTCCGTAAAAACTTAAGAAGGGATGATTTCAACTATATCTTTTGGAACTCTTGGTTTAATAGCTTCCTTGTGAGCAGCAACCCTCTATCAAGGAAATCACGATAGGAAATAGATGCCTGTTAATCTGGTATCAATTGGTAGATATATAATCCGTATGCAGGCGGTGCTGGAATGTTGGCACTTGCTACATAGAAATGGAAAGTTTACAATTGGGAAGCTGGAATCAGATCTAAAGAATAGATTTATATTTTTGTTTATTCACCAAATTACATATATGCATGTTTTTGACATCTAGATGTTGTTCAAAGTCAGGAACATTTATTTCAGTGGTTGGTTCACATCTGTCATATTTGTTTTATCGTAAATAAGTTTGTTATAAATTACGCCATTGTTTGCTCAAATGATTTGTTTTATGTTGGTGTCTTTCATTGTTGACTACATTTATTTGGTATGGATTTTCCGGCGTGGTTGAAGGCCATACGTTTGCCTATGATTGCTTAATTACATCCATTTTACTTTAACTTTGTCAAATACTTCTCTCATTGATTGGAAATCATACCACATCTCATCTATACTATAAAACGTGAAGACCTCATTTTGTGTGCCGCTTCTCTTCCATCCATGCATAGTCGCATTTGTCTCTATACTTTAAACGAGAAGACCTCATTGTGTGTGTCGCTTCTCTTCCTTCCACAATAAATTAATCATCACGGCTCTGTGTTCTTTAAGTTACATGCATAGTCGCATTTGTCATCCATTCTTATGATATTCAGATTGAGTTACTTTGGGAGAAAAACGACAAAACAGGTAGCCAGATATTGTTTCCGTTATCAGACTGACTTTTAGTCATAGATAAGACTTCCGGTTTTTAACATCCACAAGAACAACCAATCGTATGATAGATTTCAAAATTAAAAAATAAATAAGCCAATCAGAGAGTTCTCCATATCATTGTTTTTAGATCGCAAGAACAACAAAAGAGGGACGAAAGATACCAAAGGGACAGTCAAACTCATAAATTTAAAACAAACTGACAACGCCATGGCTAAAAATGAAAAAGACAAACAGAAAAACAATAGTACACATGACACAACATAGAAAACTAAAGAATAAACAACACGAACCCCATCAAAAACTAGGGGTGATCTCAGGTGCTCCGGAAGGGTAAACAGATCCTGCTCCACATGTGGCACCCGTCGTGTTGCTTATGTGATTACAAATCCGGTAAATAGTCTAATTCGGTAGGTCACATTCATGAAAGGGAAGGGGATTGTAGTTACGACGTAAGGAACATATCCGATATCATTTGTGAAACGGTTATTCCATAACGGTCAACCAACTCGTGATGGCGTCCGTAAAATTTACGAAGGGATGATTTCAACTTCACCATTTGGAACTCTTGGTTTAATAGCTTCCTTGTGAGCAGTAACCCTCCATCAAGAAAATCATGATAGGAAATGCAAGCACGGGAATATCGTATCAATTGGGAGATATATACCCCGTATGCAGGTGCTGCTGGAATGTTGCTACTTAGAAATGGAAAGTTCACAATTGGAAAGCTGAAATCATCTCTTTTGTCGTAAAGTTTTGTTTTCAACCGACCCTCATTGTCAATTTCTAGATGTAAGTCAAGATATGAAGCCGACTTAACTTTATCTGTAGTATTCTTTATCTCCAATTCGATGGGATAGATGCGTTTCACATAGTCACCAAATTTTGAATTGTTTAGTGAAAGAACGTCATCTATATAGCGGAAAGTAGAGTAAAAGGATATTGCTAACTTCTTATCTTCCTTCCTAAGAAGTTCCTGCATGAAGTCAGCCTCATAATAATAAAGAAACAAGTCGGCAAGTAGAGGGGCACAGTTTGTTCCCATTGGGATGCCGAGAGTCTGTTGAAAAACACGTCCTCCGAACGTTACAAATATGTTGTCAATCAAGAAATCAAGCATCTTGATAATATCGGTTTCAGAGAATTTTTTGTTTGAATCAGAGTAATTCTTTACAAAGTATGATTTATCCCTCCCTAAGACAAGATACTTGTATCTACGTTGGCCATTCTTTTTTATGAAGCAAAGTAATACCAACTCTTTCAATTTGTCTTTTAGTTTGGAATATGGAATACTTGTGTAAAGAGTAGAAAAGTCAAATGTTTTAATACTGTTACAAGATGAAAGAGAGTTAGATTGTATGTACTCTAAAAGATCTGTGGAATTTTTAGGTATCCACATCTGATTCACGCCACCTCTAGAATAGGCAGTTTCACAATAACTTTGAAGCCCGTCTTTGATTGCTGATAAAATAGATGTTAATAATTTAGAAAGAGGTTTCGTGGAGCACTTGGAAGACCCAGCAATATACCCTTGTTTGTAAGTTTAGGTATCCAATACAGTGATGGTAGATCCAGTTCTTCATCTTTGGTTGAAATACCAAAGGAACAAAGAACAGACCTATGATTATCCAGGATTTCCTCTTTGGTAAGTGTACATGTCGTGAGGGTATATGTTGAGTTTCCAAGTGAATTGTCTATACCTAATTCGTTTATCAAGCAATTAATGTAGTGACTTTTACAGACAAAAACGATGTTATTTGGGGCTTTGTCTGTGGGGACAACAACATATTTATCATGGAGGTCGGATAAGTGTTTAGCAACATTTGGGTCTTTAAAGATTGACGTAGCATGGGCATTGATGGACCCATTCAGTTTCTTGATTCTGATTTGTATTAACGACCTCACTGCCTTAATCCATTCGGATAGAGTGTCTACGTCTTCATTTTCACGTTTAGCCCATTGTCTGGCATAATCCTCGACTGAGTCCATCAAAATTTTAAAGTTGTATTTCCAATTGATGGATTTAGGCTCACGATATTTCGGACCTTTCGATAATACATTTCGTAGCAATGTTAAAGTCCCGGTAATAACGTGGCCAGCAGGATTATATATGAATTGGGAACTAGCACAAGTGCAATTAGGAGGTTTAGACTTGAAGTCGTCAATATCGAGATTCTGCAAAACGCGTTTGTAATTGAAAATTTTAGTTGCAATAGGTTTGGTATAGGTATAAGAAATTATTGGTACAGACTGGTCTTTGAAATAAGGAGGTATTTTCGATTGAACTAATTTAGTGATGAAGGATATTGCCTAGGTTGACGCCATCGAGACCTTTGTTGGCAAAAGAAAGATTTAGAAAAGATCTTTTCTCTTTTTCATCTTTTCCAATGCGAACTGGCTTGAAAAGTCGGTGACTTGCAATATCCGAAATTTTAGCTTGAAGTTTGTATTGGTTTGAATGAGGGTTTGTAACAGTGGATTCCAAACATAAATTAAACAGAGAATGAAGTTTTGAAAGGGGTAATGAATAAAGTTTCGTGCGAATGTGATGAATACCTAACGGCTTTTGTATGAATGACAGCAAGTCATTAATAGAGACATCATGCAGAGAAGGTGATGTATAATGACGATGACCATGACTGCGTCTACGTCGAGGAGTCGAGTTGAAAATATTCATCACATTCACCGAGTTACACGAAGGACTAGATAGAATACCTATACCATCAATTTTGTCATTGCAGCCATACGGTGTTGCAGTTCCCAATTGTCTAATCCAGTAGTCTTCTTTTTGTCTACGGAGAGTCGTTGAAAGATTAGGATTGTTAGAGCTATGGTATATCTTTTCGATTATGCGAACTGTCATAGAAACGATGGAATGATCGGGCTGATTGAAATGCTGGTATAGAATGTCGTTAGCATTGAGGTTAATGTCTGATCTATGACCGCACATACGTTTGTTTAGCCTTCCTTTCGTTTCACCGACGTATACCAATCCGCAAAGGTTGCACTCTAATCCGTAGACGACATTTATCGATTTACAATTCAGATCATCGTAACTTCTGGTAAAATATGACTTATTGGTCAAATTGCTAGTGAATTCAGCATCTGTAATTAAAATAGCACATGTTTTGCAGCCTTTGGTCTCACATTTTGAAATGCGACAGTGTTGTACTGTGTCATCAAAAACCAAAATGTCTTTAAGGAGAACTGAACATGGATGTATATGTGTAATATTTCTGTTGTCACTAGGACGATGATCTGAATGAGTCTGTTTGAGATATTTGTCATGTCTGGTGATGAGGGGACACCTGCCATATCAGACGACACCGCGTCCATTGTGACGTCTGTTTCGTACCTTTTTATACTGGGCGACATCCGAGCTAGTTTCCTGTTTGATCTTCGTAAGTTCATGCAATTGTAGTTTTGCTACTGGGCGGATGATGTCCTCAGGGAAAAAATGTCCACCAGCAGAGACATCAACCCAGTGGTAATAAAAGAGGGACGAAAGATACCAAAGGGACAGTCAAACTCATAAATCTAAAACAAACTGACAACGCCATGCAACAACTGTTATAACTCCTTAGAGACGATTATGTTTTCGCGTTTATCAACCTGTAACCTACGATTATATTACTATGATATCCAGACTCTCTGTATTCTGTCTTCTTTTTTTCTGAAATATGTACTATATAAGGGGTCATACCAGTTGCATATATATTGAAATAAGTAAAACATGTGGAAACAAGAATGTGTCCATAGTATACGGATGCCACATCGGCATTATCATTTACTATGGTTAGTGGACCGTGAAATGGGGTTAAATCACTTATTTGATGTTAAAATTAGAAAGATCATATATCATAGGGAACATATTTACTAAGTTTCGAGTTGGTTGGTTCAACTTCATCAAAAACTACCTCGACAAACACTTTAACCTGAAGCGGGACAGACGGACGGACGAACGGAAGATCTGACTAGAAAACATAATTCCCATAAATTGGGCATAAAAATTTATTGTTGAAAGTGAAATCATTAACCTGAAACCAGACAGAAGGACAGACGAACGAACGAACGGACGAACAAACTAGAAAACATAATTCCCATAAATGGGACATAAAATTTATTGTTGAAAATGAAAGTAGTTATGTGGCCGAAATGAAAGTAGGGTAGAGAATTAGAGGGTACGTCGGTATCGGAGTTTTTTAAGCTCGGGATTTCGGGATTGATCTTTACGGGATGCTGGAATATTTTTCTTTAATTTCGGGATGTCGGAATATGAATTTCGTTAAAATACGCACCTCGGGTTTTCATGTTTTTAAGCCCAGAAATTTAGGGATCAGGGCCCCTTAGACCACCCCTCAAATGAGCCTTAGTCATTTATACGAGATTCAAATCCTACCATTGGCATGTTAATAGGGCTCTCAAAAGAAAAAAGCACTGATGGATTGTCCTAGAAGCACATTTTATTAGAATAATAATGGTCTATAAGCATTTTCATTTATTTCATGTTTGAAGCGGCGCAAATTTTTAATTTAATTAGACTTTTACCAAAAAATGCATTGTAGCAAAGGGGAAGAATAATTGAGGTATAAGGCCAGAAACACGACAAATAATTGAATTAAATAGAAAGGAAACACATATCAGACTTTGGAAAAAGGGAGAGGGCTTTTGATACCTTATATGAAATTCTCCAGTCATAATATATTTTACAAAAATTTATCCTACAACAGTTTACAATCTGTATATATGCCCATGATTTCGCCCGACAAATGACCTTTCACTGTCATGTCTGTACTACAATCTGTCGATACTCACAGTTTGGCATTTCACAAGGTCATGTTTTTCTCCGCCTGTTTATGCATTTTAAGATCTTTTAACACTAAATCCATTTGATGTTGGATGTGTACTGATTGATATTTTTGTCTAAGATACATGTTTTTTATGAGTTGTTTATGGCTTTGAACTAGATGTCATTCACTGGGAGTACTCTCAGATCTGAACTTTTTGTGTTTTGGATGTACAAATTAATGTATAAGCACCTGTCCAAGTCCATTATGTGTTTTTGTTACATGTATTTCTATTTGTATCCATCGGATGAGTTAAGCCTTTTCAATTGATTTTTATAGTTTGTTCTTATGTTGTACTGTTACATCACAGCCTCTGGTTTAGGGAGAGTTGAGCACTTGCAAACATGTTTAAACCTGCCACATTTTATGTGCATGTCCAAAATAAGGAGCCTATGCCCTATAGCATGTATAGTTCAATGGTTGTTGTTGGTTTATATCTGTCATATTTGTATTTCAAAGACTGTTTTGTCATAAATTAGGTCTTTAGTTTTCTCAGTTGAATTGTTTCTTATTTTTTTAAGTCAGGGACTTTATAGCCGACCATATGGTATGGGCTTTTCTCTTGGTTAATTTTAATTGCTTACATCAACTCCATTTGAACTTTGGTGGATAGTTGTCTCATTTGCAATCACACCACTTCCCCTTATTTTTGTTATAAACCTTGAAACATGTAACTGATCCATGAAATGGAGTCAAGGTCAGAAACATGTAACTGATCAATGAAATGAAGCCAAGTTCAGGTGAACCCTGCATGTATTTGTCAGATATTTTCTACCTAGCAGGGATCCCATAAATCAAATATTATACACTTATTCAATTACTCAAAATGGTGAGTATTTCAAATGACAAAAAAACTCTAAATATACATGTATATATCAAGCAGGGGCTAAACCATAACTAAAGGCTCTAAAGAGCCTGTGTCACTCACCTTGGTCTGTGTGAATATTAGACAATGGACACAGATGGATTCATGACAAAATTGTGTTTTGGTGATGGTGATGTGTTTGTAGATCTTACTTTACTAAACATTCTTGCTGCTTACAATTATCTCTATCTATAACAGTACTTTCTGTGGAAAATGTTATTGAAAATCTTCAAATTTAAAGACAATTGTTAAAAATTGACTATGAAGGGCAATAACTCCTTAGGGGGTCAATTGACTATTTTGGTCATACTGACTTATTTTTAGTTCTTACTTTGCTGTACATTATTGCTGTTTACAGTTTATCTTTATCTATAATAATATTCAAGATAATAACAAAAAAACAGCAAAATTTCCTCAAAATTACCAATTCAGGGGCAGCAACCTAACAACCGATTATCCGATTCATCTGACAATTGCAGGGCAGATAGATCGTAACCTGATCAACAATTTTACTTCCTGTCAGATTTGCTCTTAATGCTTTGGTTTTTGAGTTATAAGCCAAAAACTGCATTTTACCCCCATGTTCTATTTTTAGCCATGGCGGCCATCTTGGTTTGTTGGCCGAGTTACCAGACACATTTTTTAACTAGATACCCCAATGATGATTATGGCTAAGTTGGTTAAATTTGGCCCAGTAGTTTCAGAGGAGAAGATTTTTCTAAAAGATTACTAAGATTTACGAAAAATGGTTAAAAATTGACTATAAAGGGCAATAACTCCTAAAGTGGTCAACTGACCATTTTGGTCATGATGACCTATTTGTAGATCTTACTTTGCTGAATGTTATTGCTGTTTACAGTTTTTCTCTATCTATAATAATAATCAAGATAATAACCAAAAACAGCAAAATTTCCTTAAAATTACCATTACAGGGGCAGCAACCCAACAACGGAATGTCCGATTCATCTGAAAATTTCAGGGCAGATAGATCTTGACCTGATGAACAATTTTACCCCGTCAGATATGCTCTAAATGCTTTGGTTTTTGAGTTATAAGCCAAACACTGCATTTTACCCCTATGTTCTATTTTTAGCCATGGCGGCCATCTTTGTTGGTTGGGCTGGTCAAGTGAGCTAAAAAGGGGATCATTAGACAATGGATATATGCATATGATAGACATAAACTTTGTTTCATAAGATAAGGCATGAAGCAATTAAGATCATAATATTTATTTACCAATACAATAATCATAGTTTTTAAAGTTACTGGTTAATTTCGCTATTCATTTTGTTATGTCAGGTGCCAAATAATTAAACGATAATAGCTCTTAAGACCTCCCCAGTAGATGTACATGTACCCTTTTCCTGAAAACAACCACCTTTTAACAAGCTGAACTGTGAACATGTGCTTACTTATGATACCACTGCTACATTTAGTTGGTAAACATGAAGGGGACAAGAGGTGGTCTGAAAGCTTATTACACATTATTACACAGTGCTCCAGCTTGAAATTGAAAGGGACAGGGTGCCAGTATCATGTGTATAGCATGATCCCAAGCAGCTTGATGTCAAGTTAAATTTGCAAAAACATAAAGACGCGACAACCATAAAGTTTTAAATGAACTAGCTGTAACCCTACACTAAAAGTGAATGCAATGCGAGAACATTTAGAGCAAAAGAATGTCAAATCTTGTACATGTTTTGTACATTGATCAGTCAACATTGAATAAAAAAACCAACACAACATTTGTATCTTATAACTCACTTTTTAATCTCATACACTTATATACTTTCATACATTTTTGTACATACATGTACTGATATTAAAGCAACATGAAAGTAACTGGAATGTTAATCTGACATTATTAAAATTATATCACATTCTGTCATGTCTGTATGCCTATGGTGTAGATAGTTTTTTTCTGTGAAAACCCCCGCCCTAATTTGTTCAATAAACAATCTATATTGCACATACATGTAATAGTTTATGCTCGATAATTGTTTATGTAAATTTACAGAAAATGAAATGTTTGAACTTAAATGTCACTAGACAGTTTTCTTCTTGTTAACTTAATGTGTGGACAACTTTGTCTGGTCTCTGGACTGGATTTCACTGATCTACCGTCTTTATTTCAATACTTTTTATATAGGTGAAGTAGTTTTTAAATCCCAAACTGCACAATCTCTCCTGTATTTTCCTTGGTAAGAATCTTCAGTTCATCCTGTCTTCGGTTCATATCGACCATTCTCATCAAATGGAATCTAATTTTCATACTTGGATTGATACAAAGATTGATACAAAGCCACGAGTTATTCAATATTCATTGTTAAAATATAAATAGTTAATGAAACATCCTAGATGAACATGAAATTAATGTAATGTTTAAGTTAATATGATGATGTGTCACGAGTTTAGTGTTCATCCCGCTCGCTTTCTGGCGTAATATCCAAGGCATGCACAAATACCAAGAACTCCAATAATTAGTCCCAAGACGAGGGCTATTGCGTCCCCTGCATCAAATGCATGAACTCCAGGAAACAGTAATGTCAAAACTAAAAGTACGAAGAAGAAGGAAAATGAGAATCCTTTCGCCATTTTGACGGTACGATGATTAGCACGTGACTGCTCATGTGATACTGGTAACATAATAGTGAAAACCAGTCCGGAAAAATTCCGTATAAGTTGCAAATTATAAAAAGAAAAGCAATACGTGTGAAATTCACTTCATGAGATACAAGAAGTGCGTGATTTATACTTTTAATGATAGCCTTGGCAGGGCACTTATAGTTTTATTAAATAAGCTGTAAATAACATTTTTATCACAATATAGTGGTGAACGCTATTGCCGCAATAGTTCTGTGTACATTTCTTATCGTGATATTGTATTTGCAACTTGTGCTGTGTACATTTTTATTGTGATACAAGTGGTGAACTTTAGCTGCATACATTTTTACCGTGATATCGTGTTGATTCTTATTACCGCAATTGTGATGTGTACATAATATTTTTAACTTATTATCGTCGTAATATTTTTAAGACTTTTAAAATATTTCTTTTAGTCGTACATATTTTTAATGTAAATATAAAGATATCCGCAATCTCGGTGTGTAAATTAAATTGCTCATCCGATAAGTGGAGTGCTCCGATTAAACGGAGGTGAATACCTGTACAGAACAGATACATATGCGATACTTCCAAGTTCGTATCGAGTTTTGTATTCAAATAGATTTCAGAGGGGGTGATATGAGTGGTAGTGAGACATCTATCCATCCAAGGCACAAGTTGCAAAGTAAACCATTATAGGCCAAAGTATTTAAACACAGAGTCTAGGCTCATACAGAACGAACAAGACAAAAAGGACTCCAAAATGACAAGTGTCACGTGAAACCATTCATTCGCGTAAAATATCTTGTAAAAAGTAAAATCACAAAAATACTGAACTCCGAGGAAAATTCAAAACGGAAAGTCCCTAATCAAATGGCAAAATCAAATGATAAAAGACATCAAACGAATTGGAAAACCACTGTCATATTCCTGACTTATCCTGACTGTACCGTATTAAGTATTTGACTGATGCAACTTTTGTTTTGTCTAATGACTGATATGGTGAATATCATCAGCGAATAAATTGATGTTATGATTAGAATGAGACAAAGGAAGATCATTTATAAAAGTTAAAAACAACACAGGCCCTAAAACGGAACCTTGAGGTACACCCGTTTTTGTGTTTTTGTATGCTGAAAGACAAAAAATATCACCAGCATAATTATACAAAGAACTCTGTTTTACGAAGTTGAAACTGTTATTGAGGAAAATATTAAATAATAGAGGTCATAAAATTAAACTTTGAGGTACATCTATTAATTTGGATTTCAGTAAAAATAATAAGAACACCATTGACTTTTAGTTGTTGCTTTCTGTTAGATATGAATTCAGTACCAGAGGGATACTGAGGGTCACTGTGCATATACACCACAAACATGTTTTATCGAATACTCTTGCCATGTTGCTTTTCGCATTCATACTTAGAAATAGTAGTCACTACATGTTGTAAAAACTGTAAATATAAATATAAAAAGACGTGGTTTGATTGCCATCGGACAACTCTCCACAAGAGACAAAATGACACAGAAATTATAGACCTTTAACAAAGAGTACCACATTGACAGCTATAAAAGGCCCCGAAATGACAAATGTAAATCAGTTCAAATGAAAAAAACTAACGGCCTATAGCTAATTCAAGAAAAAAATAATGAACGAAAAACAAATATATTGCACAGTAATAAACGAAACCGAATTAAGGTTTATGTACCCTTCTGTAGCCATTTTTGTACGAATTTTTCAAACCTCAATTGTATCAAAACTAAAGATATAATAAATAATAGAGATAGGCCATTTAGTACATGTTCCAAGGGGAAACTTGATGTAAAGCATTATTTTTTACTGTTTCATTGCATTTGATAGAAAAAGAGGACTTTGTGGCAAATAAATCAAGATTTTTATAGAAAATCCACAGCCTTTAATACAGACATTTTTGTTATAAAATTTGAAACATTAATTACTCACTTGATTTTCTATGATGTGCTAGTGTTTATTTTTTACAAAAAGTTCTAAGTAACCTGTAAATTCCAAAACACCTCGTGCTGAGTCACTAAAGTCGAGCGCACCCTAAAAGGTGTACTTGATTTTGGCCATATTTATACTTGTCTTAACCAATAACTACATTTATAAACTTGTTTTAAGGAAATCAATGCTAGCACTGCATGCAATAATCCTATATCTATCAGTCATCAAATTGCCAAATATGAGAGTACAAGGATAAAGGTAGTCCTATAACATATGACCTCGGGGGCATTATTCACTATTTCTATTTGCTGTTCTGATATTTTCTTTTTACTATCAATGTGCCACCCGAGGTCATATCGCTATAGGCAAAATTCGCGTAGCAAAAAAAAATTCTCAAATAAACATGTGTACCTTGTTTTTAAGTGTGTCCAATCATACTAAGAAGCGAAATATCACATAATATTGCTTTAAATCCAACGAAAATGTGTCATAATATAACAATTCAACATTTTTCAACATTCATCAACATCAGGTTCAAACTTTCAAGACGGCTAATACAAAAACGGATTCCTTCGTGAAACGAAACGAAATTTTATTCTTCTGTGTGTAAACCTCCTTTGAACAGGAGCACATGGTGATAAACCCCCACTACAAGATAACGTATAGACATAACAGAAGTTATTTTGTTATATGATAAATTTACATGAAGATTTTCTTTGTATCTAAAATAAAAACTAGATAGAATATAAAAAAAACACTGTAAATGATCGGTATACTCAAAGTTGATTAATATTCAATTAACGGTCTCCCTGTACAGCTGAACTATCTCAGTCATTTTCTTCTAAGTCAGGAATGATTTTATATTTAGTTTACAGTTTGATACCATTGCATTGGCTCAATTGAATAATTTTATAATTATGGTTTATGCTTGGTTTGTAAATAAAAATTGAAGTGAAACACCGATGATAGTATCATTATTTAATGTACAGTCTAGTTTGAACCGAACAACTCCTTGGACGAGCTAAGCAATCTTCATTCACCCATTAGTCGGATTGACAGTATTGAAATTTATTATACAATTAAGTTTTAACCAGACAAGTCTCTATGTACAACTCCATGGGTGAGCAAAGAAATCTTCATTCACCTATTAGTTGTAAATGCCACAAGAAACTTTTAACTTAGTTTGTCATCAACACATTCTTAGTTAAGAAAAGTCTGTACATTGCAAAAGTATCTCTTTTGGCATGGACACTGTTTAATGCGCACAGAACAAGATCTACAGGAAGAACAATCACAATGTTCCAAGTCGCATCCACTGCATATATTACTTTCCGACAGACTTGCAACTGTTTTCTTGTCTGAAATAAGTGACAGTACTTGCGTACGGACACACATGCTATCTTTGTTCTGTACGATTATCTCTAGCGGTATTTTTCAAAGACATATAGTGAACATGTCGTAAATGAGACTTGTAGGCCATCTCTCGCACAACGGCCTGCCTCTTGCCACTAAAAGAGTACAGATTTAGGGCATCAAATATGTACTAACAAGTCTACGTCCCGTATGTTTAGACCCATACCAGAAATAACTATAGCAATCACACATCGGGTCCTTCTTTCTTTCAGTTTGAAATTCTTTTAAAATTCTATCTTTTGAGTCTTGGTGTGTACTTTTATGGAACATTTCTATGAATGTATAATGTGGGTTATATGCCTTTACTCCAAGACAGAGCAAAAACAAATTATATTTAATTTGAATTTTTCATTTTTTTGGCATTAAGTTTTAATTGTCTGACCGGACTTTAACAAACATCTATTTTTGGTTAAATCTTTATTTGAATAATTGTAGACATCAAACATGTATAATTAAATACCTGCTACTTCGTGTATGATATGCAAGAAATATTTCAGACTTTACCATGTTTTCTAATTGAGCAAATCAATCTATTCGCGAGAATACGTGTCTATGATATCAACATGGTCAACTAGAGAGCCGTGGTGTAGTGGTTAGTGGATCGGACTACTAACACAAAGGTTCCTGGTTCGATTCCCGTTTGGGATGGAAATTTCAGGAACTCAATTTTCGGCTCTCCCTTGACACCATCTGCGAGTATGGTCTTGAGGAAACGATGATAGTCCGTCGGAAAGGGACGATAAATGGCTGACCCGTGTTAAGAGAGAGCCACATTTCTTGCACGTTAAAGACACCATTGTAGATTTCGAAAAAGAGTAGGCTAATGCCGCTACAAGGCAGCACTCGCACCCGCAAAGTGGAAAGGGATTAATATAAGTTGCAAAACTTGTTTCCCAATCCACTATAAATAAATATGTTTAAACTAACATGGTCATCCGCGGGAAATTACTTGTGACATTCTTTTTACACAAAATGCCTCAACACGCAGTGCGTAAGCAATAAGACATGTTTGGTGGCTATAAGTAGGAGCACCAAATTTGTAGAAGATATAAAAAAGAAGATGTGGTATTATGCCAATGAAACAACTATCCACAAAACACAAACATCAAAAATTATAGGTAACCGTACGGCCTTTAACAATGAGCAAAGCCCATACCGCATAGTCAGCTATAAAAGGCCCCGATAAGACACTGTTAAACAATTCAGACGAGAAAACTAACTGCCTCATTTATGTAAAAAAAAATTAACGAAATACAAATATGTAACACATAAACAAACGACAACCACTGAATTACAGGCTCCTGACTTGGGACAGGCACATTCATAAATAATGTGGCGTGGTTAAACATGTTAGAGGGATTTCAACCCTCTTCCTAACCTGGGACAGTGGGATAACAGGACAACATAAGAACGAACTATAAAAATCAGTTGAAAAAGGCTTAACTCATCAGATAGACAAAAAATAAAAGTGGACGTGGCCGGGTACTTATACATCCCGACACATAGAACAGATCTGAGAGTATTCGCAGTAATCTGACAGCTAGTTCAAAGCCACTAACAACTAATAAAATAATCATGCATCTAAGACTAAACAATCAATCCGTACACATCCAACATCCTATGGATTTAGTGTAAAGACGTCATAAACAGCCAGAGAAAAACATGACCTTGTGCAAACTTGTAGGTCGTATTGCAAGTTGTGAGACGGAAAAGCCGGAGGTAATGGTTTGGCTTGGAAAGGAGGGACGAAATAAACTAAAGGGACAGTCAAATTCATTAATCGAAAATAAACTGACAACGCCATGGCTAAAAATGAAAAAGACAAACACACAAACAACAGTGCACATGACACATCATAAAAAACTAAAGAATAAGCAACACGAACCCCACCAAAACCTAGGGTGATCTCAGGTGCCTCGGAAGGGTGAGCATATGCTGTTCCACATGTGGCATCTGTTGTGTTGCTTATGTGATAACAAATCCTGTAAATAGTCAAATTCGGTAGGTCACATCATTAAAGGGAAGGAGATTGTAGTTACGACATAAGGAACATATCCGGTATCATTTGTGCAACAGTCTGGAATGTTGCTACTTAGAAATGGAAAGTTCACAATTTGAAAGCAGAAATCATCTCTTTTGTCGTAAAGTTTTGTTTTCAACCGACCCTCATTGTCAATTTCTAGATCTAAGTAAATCAAGATATGAGGCCTACTTAACTGTATCTGTTATATCCTTTATCTCCAGTTCGGTGGGATAGATGCGTTTAACATAGTCACCAAATTTTGAATTATTTATTGAAAGAACATCATTTATATAGCGGAAAGTAGAGTTAAAGGATATTGCTAACTTCTTATCTTTCTTTCTAAGAAGTTCCTGTATGAAGTCAGCCTCATAATAATAAAGAACCAAGTCGGCAAGAAGAGGGCACAATTTATTCACATTGGAATACCGATCTGTTGAAAAACACGTCCTCCGAACGTAACAAATATGTTATCAATTAAGAAATCAAGCATCTTGTCGATAATGTCAGTATCAGAGAATTTTTTTTTGAATCAGAGTGGTCCTTTACAAAGTAGGATTTATCCCTCCCTAAGACAAGATACTTGTATCTACGTTGGCCATTCATTTTTATGAAACAAAGCAATACCAACTCTTTCAATTTGGAACTTGGGAGTTCACTAAAAAGGTGAGCTCATCGATATTTTTCGATCAATTCGTCTGAAACTAAAGATGGCGTAAATTAATAGAATCTATAAAGGCAAAAATATAAGATGTTATTTTTTTTATCGTGTCCAATCTTTTCTACCAGACACTGGAATTAATACCAAGGACATGCTATTCAATTAACGTTTGCAGACGAGGACATCTAGCTTCAGAAAATAATTGAAATTTTCAGGAGCGGGTCCACGCAAGGGCGTAAAAAGGCGTACGCCCCCCCCCCCTTTTCCACAAAAATAACCCCTATCATTATTTGCTTTATTAAATAATTAAACACATACTATGAATTCTTTTTATACTAATTCCCTATCCGATGGGGACTTGGACACCTTTTTTATACAACAAAAACGGTAAGTAAATCCATACATGAAATGGTTGTTTTGTGTGAAACTTCTCCAATTGCCATTTTACTTGTACATGTAAACCAGATAAAGGCGAATGTTTGATACAATTAAAATGTTTAAACTCGTTGCAATTGTTTGCACCTGTCCTAAGTCAGGAATCTGATGTTCAGTAGTTGTAGTTTGTTGATGTAATTCATAAGTTTTTCTCGTTTTTATATAGATTAGACCACGTCGGTTTTCCCGTTTGAGTGGTTTTACACTAGTTATGTTTGAGCCATGTATATCTTGCTGATCGGTGTCAGCTAAGACTCCGTGTTGAAGACAGTGACTTTTTTTTTTTTTTTTTTTTTTTTTATCTCTAATGGTTAATTTTTATAAATTGTGACTTGGATGGAGAGTTGTCTCATTGACATTCACACCCTTTTATATATATATATACTAAATGCAAAACAACGTTCAGAAATGCCCATATAACAAATTTTTATTTGGGAACTATTCAAGAGACTGACAAAAATTAGTTGAAATTTCTAAGGTATACATAATAATTATAAAACGCAAGAAAAACATTTTTATTTTTATTTTTCAACATTTCCCTTTATCAAGGTTCTGAAACAAAATTCTGGAAAGGGGGGGGGGGGGGGTAAGGGGGTTTTGATTTTATTAAAACACAATGGTTCTCTTAGGGAAAATGTGGGAGTTTTTGCGATTGAGATTTTTAAAAAAAACTTTTCACAATGCATGATCGTGTGGTGTGACAAATTAACTCCCTTCTTTCAAGGATAGATTATCGTTTCATAAAACGCTAATAAGAATTTCCTTTTTGTCTTTTTGAAACAAACTTTATTCTATTATGTATCTTAAAGCTATAAACTACGTTTAAACAACATTGAAACCGATCGTCGCTAAACGATGCCATAAGTTCGTTTTTTTTTATTTGGATTTTATATTTTGAAAATTAATCAAATCTGGGCGCCATATTTAAACTGGTGTTATTGAGCTCCGACTCGAGAATAAAATTTTCTTAAAGTGATGGATTAACTATTTCTTTAGCACAAGTAAGTATTTTTTTAATAGTTTTTGTGCTCAAGTTATTTAAAATGATATTTGGCCCGTTAAATATTTCACCTAGAAAGAAGATTGAAGCAATTTTGTTCCGACCTGAAATCATGTCGGAAAGTGCTAAAGGAATTTAACGTATCTCGATATGACTTCGCATTCAAAAAAAATAAAAAATGAAAATATCAGTATAAAAACGTTAAAAATTGAATAAGAATGCGAAGTCATATGTTATAGGACTAGGATAAAGGCTGTGGATTTTCTATAAAAATCTTGATTTATTTGCCACAAAGTCCTCTTTTTCTATTAAATGCAATGGAACAGTAAAAAATAATTCTTTGCATCAAGTTTCCCCTTGGAATATGTACAAAATGGCCTATGTCTATTATTCATTATATCTGTAGTTTTGATACAATTGAAGTTTGAAAAGTTCGTACAAAAATGGCTACAGAAGATAAACCTTAAAGGCTCCTGAGTTGGGACAGACACATTCAGAATATGGTTGGGTTAAACTCATTTAAGGCGCCAATTAATACTCTCCTAACCGTGGCCAGTTGTGTTACAGTACACCATAAGAACAAATTGTAAAATAAGTTGAAAAAGGCTTAACTCATCCATTAGATAAAAATTGAATTACATCTAATGTAAACTCATAGTGGACGTTGATTGGCACTAGCACATCCTCACAACACAAAGCCGGACACAAAGTACACACATGCGAGTACTCGCAGTTACTGCCAGCTAGCTATATATAGTTCAATGGCCAATATATATATAACAACTAATAAAATACATGCAGCAAAGACTATAATTGCAATCAGTACACACCCAGCATTCAATGGATTTAGTGTACAGGCGCCATAAACAGTAAGAGAAAAACATGACCTTATACAATGCCATCGGATACAGGTATCTGTACAGATTGTAGAGTCATACATGTGCATATGCATATAAAAATATAGTTTGTTGGATTTTAATCTGCTGTTAAAAAAATCAATATTAATACCAATAAAACAATATTCAAAGATCGTATTACAGTGTTGAATTGGGTAACGTTTTAGAATAAGTTTATTTAAAAGGATCGATAAGTTAACCTGGATTGTTTCCAATTTTCCGGAATTTAAATGATAATGCAGATATCCCGGAATACTTTTTCTACAGATACAACCAAATCCATCTATCTTTGGAAGAATTTACTAGTAAGGTTTTAAAGTAATTTGTGATAACGAAAGGACCATCAAAACACGTAATTTATCTTAATCACCAAAAGAAATCTTTACACACTAAAATAGTTAACTGCATATAATATTAAGTATGGAGTTATTATCTTTAATATGATTGTGTAATATAGCTATTTCCCAGATGGATTTAGTTTTCTATGTTGTGTCATGTGTACTATTGTTTTTCTGTTTGTCTTTTTCATTTTTAGCCATGGCGTTGTCAGTTTGTTTTAGACTTATGAGTTTGACTGTCCCTTTGGTATCTTTCGTCCCTCTTTTCTTTTTTTGAATATCAACGGAAAGCTCCGACTTAATAAATATTAAAAATAACTATATTTTCCAACTCGTTCGGTATGACCAAGTTTATGTTAACGTTAACAGAGACCGCAATCTATGTCGGACAAGGATTTCGTTACTAAATATCAAATATGTAATAGTTATCCCACGAGGACGCAGTGTGGCAGTATTAAACCAAGAGTTCCAAATGGTGAAGTTGAAATCATCCCTTCGTAAATTTTACGGACGCCATCACGAGTTGGTTGACCGTTATGGAATAACCGTTTCACAAATGATATCGGATATGTTCCTTACGTCGTAACTACAATCCCCTTCCCTTTCATGAATATGACCTACCGAATTAAAATTGAGAATGTGGCAAAGAGACAACAACCCGACCATAGAGCAGACAACAGCAGAAGGTCACCAACAGGTCTTCAATGCAACGAGAAATTCCCGCACCTGGAGGCGTCCTTCAGCTGGCCCCTAAACAAATATATACTAGTTCAGTGATAATGAACGCCGTACTAAACTCCAAATTGTACACAAGAAACTAAAAGTTAAAATAATACAAGACTAACAAAGGCCAGAGGCTCCTGACTTGGGACAGGCGCAAAAATGCGGCGGGGTTAAACTTGTTTGTGAGATCTCAAACCTCCCCCTATACATCTAGCCAATGCAGAAAAGTAAACACTTAACAATACGTACATTAAAATTCAGTTGAAGAGAAGTCCGAGTCTGATGTCAGAAGATGTAACCAAAGAAAATAAACAAAATGACAATAATACATACAAAAACATAAGACTACTAGCAGTTAACTGACATGCCAGCTCCAGACTTCAATTAAACTGATTGAAAAAATTATGCCTTCATCATATGAATATCAGGCACAATCCTCCCCGTGAGGGGTTTAGTATCATACCATCATAACATATATGAGAAGAACATAACCCGTGTCATGCCAACAACTGGTTTATTAATTATAAATGTGCTTAGTTCCGATGCAAAGACTTTACAAGTGAATCAATATTGACGCCAAAATATGCAATCTTTAATGACCTGACAACAGTACCGTAACTATATCCCTTCTTAATAAGTCTATTTAAAAAGGTTTTGTTAGCTTCTGAGGTGAATACTGACATTTTTGTGCTTTAAAAGAATATTTCCATAAAATATTGGATGTGAAATACCTGAACGTATAAGAAGTCTGCATGTTGAGCTATATTTCCGAATGATGTCCTTATAGCGATGATAAAATTTAGTAAATGTTTTGACTAGTTTGTGATATCGAAAACCCTGGTGTAATAATTTAGACTATTTACCAGATTTCTTATCACATAAGCAACACGACGGGTGCCACATGTGGAGCAGGATCTGCTTACCCTTCCGGAGCACCTGAGATCACCCCTAGTTTTTTGGTGGGGTTCGTGTTGTTTATTCTTTAGTTTTCTGTGTTGTGTCGTGTGTGCTGTTGTTTGTTTGTCTTTTTTTAATTTTTAGCCATGACGTTGTCAGTTTGTTTTAGATATATTAGTTTGACTGTCCCTTTGGTATATTTCGTCCCTCTTTTATCCCACGAGGACGCAGTGTAAGATCACCCCGATGGCCGGAAAGTTAGTCTTATCCGAATAAATATTTCTAAGTTTTATTTTGGATTTAACATTCCCACCAAAATTTTCAGAACAAAGGAAAGCATGAAGAACAAGGAAACTCCAGCTGGGGTGATATGGTAGGGGTGATTCGGCTCAGAGCACCCCTGGTAGAACAAAGGAGCTGGGATGTAATGTCTTTACCGAGACTAACACCGATTTTACATTCCAATAAAGTATAATAACATAAAACATTGGTCCTATTTATCCTGTTGATATTTATATTTTACCATTGCACAATGTTTATATGCATTTTATTTCACAAGCTCATATGCATTTCTAAGACCTCTTTATATATAACCTCTTGAATGTGTATTGCTCTATATTCTAGTCTTGGTTAATCATTTGGTTGAAATTCGCTTTGAACTATCCTCAATATCGTTATATTACTGCGACTATTTTTATTCGGTACCATTTGTGACCTTTGTCTTTTTGCTAATATAGTTTGTTGTGCTCCATGCGTATCTTATCTTTCCAACGAATTTTTAGTTCCTATTTGTACTGTTCCAAATACTATGTTCCAAATCAAAGGGAATGCGAATGCTCACAAACATATGTTATCTATACCTCATTCTTTATATCCCTGTCATTCAGATGGTGGCAATGTTTTTTGTCGGCTATATTTGTTTCCCTTTTTATTGTTTTAAATATGAATCAGACCATGTGTTTTCTCTTTGAATTGTTTAACAATTTGTCCTGCTGTGACATTTAAGTATGGGTTGTGCTCATTGTTAAAGGCATAACGGTGTGTGAGAATTAGTTAGTCATCCCCGTCCTTTGGTCAGTGATGGATGATTGTTTCATTAATCATACAACATTCTAGTCTAAATTATAAAGACTTGGAAAGATTTTTTTTTTATCCTTTTTAAGGCACGAGTACACCTAGTGAACAGTGTCAACTAGCACAAGCATTTGCCATTCGTATCTATACTATGGAAATATAAGGTCTTAATTCAGAGCCGACATTACCAACTATGGATTTCATTCGATGAGTATATTGCTCTTGCTGGTATTGTACATGTAAAATTGGTAATGGTGTAGTAGTTATATGTGCTCTCCCATTGCATTTTCACAAATAATTCCGAGTTCAAAACTCAGGTCAGCATTTTGTAGACGCTAAAGAAATCCTAAACCAGACAAAATTGATGCGCTGATAATGAAGCTACAGTTACTGAAGATAAACTATATATAATAAAATTAACGGTACCAATTTTCTTGCACCAGATGCGCAATATAAATTAATAACTGAACATGTACGGTGACCTATAGTTGTTAACGTCTGTGTCATTTTGGTCTTTTGTGGATAGTTGTCTCATTGGCAATCATACCACATCTTCTTTTTTATATGTGTTTATTGTTTAAAATAATAAAAAAAAAGAACGCATACATTTCATAATTAAACAAACTTACAATAATATTTAACAATAAAGTTTAAAATGCAATCACGACTTCCCTACCCAGAGTACTAATGACTGTGTTATAAAGGAACACAGGCTTTCATATCCAATTACTGAGTTGATGGGAACATAATATATATCATTTTTGCATTTTCCTTGGTCATTTTTCAATGCAAGGTTGTCTGATGGTTTAGTGTTTCCTGCAATACAAAATAAAATGTTTCTTATCTTCAATTGTATAGCAGGACTGACATAATCGGTTGGCAAAACTGGCCTACACCAGACTGTACATTCTTGGCAATTATGAAAGAGTAAAATCGATTTAAACGACAGATGAAAACAGAGTTCATTCCCTATGACCAACATCAGCTTGGTTTGTAGTAGGATTATCAACAGTTAGATCTGGTACATCTATAACCATATCAGTGTAGTTCCTAATGGCTATATCCAGATCTGTTCTTCCGTATCTCTCAGGGAAGATTATTAAACAGACAAGTCCAGCACCTATACTTCCTACGACTGCCCAATTGACCCAGGATGTCCCTGAAATACAAACAAGGTGAACTATGAACATCACATGTTCAGGAAGAAGTCAAACACATGTAAGAAGAATAATTTTATGAACATTTGTATTAAAAAGGGATCGATTTTGATAAGTTAGATTTTTTATTGATGAAAGAATAGACAGCTTGAATACAATATATCATTTATTTTAAGAAGTCAATAAAACAATTGCACAAGCGTTTGTCCTTTTTGTGTCCATTAAGAAAAGATCTTATCTTAGTCACCGTATACCACTCTAGCTTTGTATTGAAATGTGCTTGTATCTACCAATTGTTGTCATGGTAGTACGTATTGTTTGTATCTCGGTCTTATGTTTTCCTATTTTGATTTTTCCTTGTAACAAAGAGACTTCCTATAACATTGTCATATGTATTCTTTTGATAAGAAAAAGTAATTTTTTTTATATCTACTCATAATATATTTCATCAACATCATGTGCACTGCATTATAAACCTTTACGAGGTAAAGCCGAGAAAGAAACTGACATCACTTGACTAACGGAAACCATAAAAAATATAGTCTAGTTGGCCGAGTGTTATATATGGTTGTCAACGTCAAAGGCACTCGTCTCGGACTTTTCCCCCCTATATACCTTTATATAACACAAGGTACTCAACTCGCGATTTAGAAAAATGTCAGCCGGTGGCGAAATTCCGTTATATGGCGATTTCTCGGCTGTCAACCCGCTAAAACTTGTTATGTCGTAAATTGATTTATCTTCACAATGGTGTATAACACGCCTACTTTTGTTGTCGGAATCATCCGTAGCAATCCTACCCAAGTATGTCAATCGTAATTATTTCGTCTACTGAAAAATAAAGGTATATAGAATTTTTTTTTCTGAGACGAGTGCCTGTGGTCAAAGTGTATGCAGAGTTGTTAAGATGTCAAAAATGATCACAAATGCATGGCTTTTAATTTCGTTGAGGGAGGCAGAAATTAAATTGTTCGGCTAAATTCGAATCGAAGTATATGTTACAGTAGATTTTGGTGTTAGCCTTGATTTTTCGATATACATATATTGTCAATCATTCGTAGAGTTGTTACACATGCCATTTAGACGTTTGAATACATATATTGCGTCCACTCATAGTAACTCAATCTGCATGCAACCATACGTATATTATGGCATAGGTAAAGCAAGTTGATTAACATGGCAACTTTTTTAAAATTTATTTGCTTGTTTCCTTACCTATTCCAGGTATCTGTAGAACAAACAGTAATACAGTACCACTAGTGCTGTTTAAAATAGTTAGAAAAGCTCCAGTTACACCTTCTGCAACCGGGTATGACGTCTCAGCACAAAGTTCATAAAATAACGCTATTCCACCATTCACAAACATTCCTGCTAAAATACTGGAGGAGTATAACTGAACTGAAAATTAAGAAAATAGAATGGTAAAAGATGTAAGATTCAGATCGAAAATGGGTCATAAAAAGCAAATACTAAAGACCATAACAAGTGCATAGACCAAATTATTAGTTTGTCTGTTTGTAACTTCTTTGAGTCATGAATCTCTGTGTCGTTGAATCTAATGAATAATTCTAATTTGCTATTGATTGAGATTTCTAGCAACAGTTCAGATTGTTTTCTTTTTACTCTTTGCATTTGTTTTGCCCAACTGGAAAACTAAAAAAAAAACGGTACAAAAACCAGCTTTCTCTGTTTATATCTTACCTGTAGAAAACGCTAAAACTTTGGTACATATAAGAGTAAACCATACAATTGCACCTCCTCCGCACAAAAATAAACACATCAGAAATAACTTCATATGTTTCATAAATATATCGGAAAACCTGAAAGAAAAGGAAAACAATCATAATTTTAGTCAAGGTATCATATTATTTATGTAAAGATGTCGAAATAATATATCTGCTGAATTACACGTAATAAATTATAATTAATGCGACAGTAGTCTTACCGTGATGAAATAATTTCTAAAATAGAGTTAGAAACGACAATCAACGCAAAGAAAACGAAGCAAACACCCCAAAATAGACGGAAAATGTCACAGAAAATTCCAAATAAGGCTAGACGGGGTGCATTGGCATGGTAAGCGTTTGCAACATTTTAGTAAAAAGAAAGGACCGAAGTCACCCCCAAAAAATGGGAAAGTAAAAATAGAGAACACAAATTGTCTCTTTTTCCGTAAATGTTTGCTTTGATTTACCCGTGTGAAACGTAAATATATCTAAATATGAATTATCTAAGAGTTTATTTAAGATCTTTCATTTCGAAGCATGTGGAAAAGTAGAACAAGGCGTAGAAAAGTTTTGATATTACTGTAAATGTAAAGATAGTGATTGAAAGTTTTAGAGTAGATTGAAGTTTTAAGAATCCATATCTAGCTGTTTGATACCATAATTTGTTCAATAAACATCATGAAAATATTTCTAAAGACCATCTTTTACTCTAGAAAGAATTATATGATGAGAACTTTTTTTAGGCAAACATCTTAACGATCAACTCGTTCTTTTTACGGATTTTCAAGATGATAAGTTGTCTAGTATAAAGCAGCAATTTTTCACTTATGTCAGTAGCCTATTCTTAATTAAGTTATGCATATTATATATATGACTGCACATTTCATTATTTGAAATGTGCCTATTGATATGCTATGTAGTATTGTTTAATTGCTGCATCATTACTATCTGTATACTAGTCGTATGGGCCGTTGCCAATTATTGTAATTGAGTTTGTGCCAATAAAATATTTGTATTTGTAATTGATAGTCGTGTGCGAGTACAGTGTCCGTCTGGTTTATGTTGTACCATGTTATCTTACCTTGCTACAAAAACACAAGATATACCTCCTGCTATTGTGGCATAAAACCCTATCCAACCGGCTTCCATCTGCAAAAAAGATACTTATTTTAAAACACAATATTTAGAGCTATCATAATATATCAGTTTTGTTATACCGTGTATAAAAGTCGAATCAAAAGTTTTTCCAGTAAATATAGTAGATTGTTCTATGGATTCTGGTTTTATTTACTAACTAGAGAAGCTTGACTGCCACATACATGTGTATAAAAGATATCTGTAAAACTTTAAAAACTGTAAAGATTATGTAAACGTACCTGAGAGATTCCTACAGGGTTGAGTATTAAATCCAGTACAGCGCCCCATGCTCCGTACACACCCGTTGGTATTGCACAAGCCAATGAGATTAACCACAAGGGCCCATTGCTGTAGTAAACAAAATGTCAATTTGAATATATCCGTTTTAGTTCAGGAGACAAAACATGTTATTTGCCACAGTTTACGTTACATTGGCTTAAACTAGTCGTTTTGAATTTCATGTCGGATAATACCTCCTTGTTTATATAGGAACGTTTACTTGGATGGATTCAGGCCGGGACGTTGTGATTTTTTTTTTAAACATAAAAAAAACATTCAGATAATAATTATGCCACGCCTATTATCTAAGATCTTAAATCCGCCCCGAGACAAATTATCAATCATATTTAGATGTAGTTTGGGCTGTATATGTCGTTGGGCTCCTGTCTTATCAACTTATGCACCACATTTCCATTTACTCTTATTATATAAAGTGCAAAAAAACCCCAACCCCGAACAATGTTAGAGCAGATGGGATTTCACTTTTCACATCTACAACATTACTGCATAGCATTACACAGTCGCATTAATCTCTGCTGTTACTTTAATTGACAAAACCCATCTTTCGTGAATGGCCCAGGTATAATCAGTTATCCCTACACACATAAATATATATCCCTGATACTTACGTTAATAATTTACAAAATGCATTTAGATAATTAACTCTTTTGACTGATGCTGTATAACTTGGTGCCGATGGAGGTTTATCAGGAAAATATATAAGGACGGCAATAAATACTATAGCTGCTAAACCACATTCTAAAACAAAATAATTCAAAATATTAAAAATCTTTTATACAATCATATCAATACTAGTATTATGTCTTTTTATGTGTAAGTCATTTTTGTGTGATTTGATGACGCTGTTTTTTTTTAGACCAAGAATCAATCTGGCAACTCGTCAGTAGCTGTTTTTTTTGTGTAGAACTTTGGTGGGCTCTGATAAATTATCAAAACATTTCATAATCAGTCCATGTTCGGAGGCATCTAGAGTCATGAGGCACTTGTCTATAGATAAGGACCGAATGTGTTCTTTAGGATGTTATTTTTTTGTTGTTGTCGAACTTCTTGGAAAATGATTTTCTTACATTTTGTCTCCGAGATTTAATCATTTGTCATATTATATAAGATTATTCAATTTTGCTTGGAACATTCGCATTGATACTTGCAGCGGCGACAATCAAGACATGGTTATGTGTTTATTAATTTTATGCTGACCAAAACAGATTTTTGTTTACCATGTAGTTAACAATGCGATAATAATGTGTTCATAATAAACATAAACAAGAGGCTGTCACAACGACAGCAAACCGGATTTATCAACATTTATTTGTGTCCTGGTAATATCACAAGAACCATTACTGATGAATGGTGAAAGTGAAAATCATCAATATCAAATTTGACCTCCATTTTGTCATCAGTATCAACATTTTGAAATAATAATATTTGAAAAGCTTAGATTGAATGGTTCATGAGTAAATGCAACAACGTGAATGGAAACGCCATTTTACGATCTTTCAAGAACCATAACTCCTGAACGGTAAAAGTCAAAATCGTCATAATGGAACTTAACCTCTTTTTTGTCATCAGTAACAACATATTAAAATTTCAAAAGCTTTGGTTGAATGGTTCATGAGAAAATGTACGGACACGACGGGAAACACCATTTTTCAATCTTTCAAGAACCATAACTCCTGAACGGTAAAAGTCAAAATCGTCATTATTGAACTTGACCTCCATTTTGTCATCAGTAACAGCATATTAAAATTTCGGAAGCTTTGGTAGAACAGTTCATGCATAAATGCACGGACACGACTGGAAACTCCATTTTTCAATCTTTCAAGAACCATAACTCCTGAACGGTAAAAGTCAAAATCGCCATTATTGAACTTGACCTTCGTATAGTTGTCAATAATAACATATTAAAATTTAAAAAGCTTTGGTTGAACGGTTCATGAGTTAATGCACGGACAACATTTGATTGCCGCCTTTCAAGAACCATAACTCCTGAACGGTAAAAGTCAAAATCGCCATTATTGAACTTGACCTTCGTATAGTTGTCAGTAATAACATATTAAAATTTTAAAAGCTTTGGTTGAACGGTTCATGAGTTAATGCACGGACAACATTTGATTGCCGCCCGCCCGCCCGCCCGCCCGCCCGCCGTACATCCCCAAATCAATAACCGACATTTTGTCACAAAAATCCGGTTAAAAACTACAGTCATCTTTGTAAATGGTGTGTGTTAGATTGAGAGTCGGATCAACTGATACCAGGCACGTGTGCTTTACAATATGAATATCTACTTTATTTTAAAAGAATAATCTAACTTTTTATTGTTTGATAAAAGTTTTATTGTGATTTAAATCTAAAGTGTGTTCACAGACATCCGCGTACTTTAAAAGACACTCTGAATGCTTATGAAAGTTGAAACGAAACAAGAATGGTATATCATTTGTATTTTAAATATACGAATGCATTTCTAACTTGATATCTTTTAAGATGTGCTTAAAAAACAAAAAACAGAAGACGACACTACCGAGGCAATTAATATTATGATCAAAAGAAAATCGAAAAAACACCACGCGTACACTACGGTACATAGAGTCCTCACGGGTGCCACATATGGAGCATCTGCGTACTATTCCGGAGCACATGAGATCACCCCCCCCCCCCCCCCCCGTTTTTGGTGGGGTTCGTGTTGCTTAGTTCTTTATTTTCTTTTATTGTGTCTTGTGCACTTTTGTTTTTTGTTTTTAATTTTTAACCATGTCGTTGTCAGTTTATTTTCAATCTATGAATTTGAATGTCCCTCTGATATTTGTTGTTGTTGGTATCTTTCACCCCTCTTTTACATATATAAATTTGAGCAACGTTGTTAACGTTGTTATATAGCTTACTTGGTAGTACTACTTTGAAGGTATAAGTATTGACTTAAAAAATATCAATGTTTCATTTATCCATGACGGTTTAAAAAGCCAACAGATTATGAAAAACCACGGAACATTTTTCCTAATAATAACGGTAAAGGTAAAAAAAAAATGGAGACCTCGGAACATGACTTTTGATGACTGATAGTATAGTGCATTCCTCCTCTCTTGTATTATTGGGTGATCACTTGATGTCCAGTGGATTTTGTTAAGGTTAACTGTCTGTGTGTAAATAATAATCTATTGTCTCGTTCTCTTTGTATCTGACACTTACCGTAATACATTAATCGCATGATGTCGCCTTTCAATTGGTCTAAATTTAGCAGCACTACAAAAAGGAAGATAATGATATCAGCAGGCAGTCTGTTTAAATGTATATTTGTTTTAGATATATTTTCAACTTTATAGTTTATTATAAAAAAAAATTAATATGTTTAAAATAGAACGAAACTCTGCATTCATATGCTTTGATACCAGATTTATTCTATTTATACATTATCTTTTAAGTACATGGTAGAAACTAAATGTACTACTAACGAATTGGAAATGCAATTCTATAAATCTTAGAACTTGAAGAATAAAATGAATAATAGGTTTTGAAAACAAGAGTCATTACATGAGGACCCAAGCCCCTTTCCTTTTAACAATGTTTTGATTAATTATTGGCCTAGATCTTGCAAACATACTCTTCTAGTGGGCTACATAATATAAACACATATTAATGACCTTCAAAGTAAGTAAAATATTGAACCAAACGCGACATGCACAGATTGGCAACGAGAGTGATTTCTATCCTCCACAACTCGTTCGCGGGGGATACAATGAACTACACATACACTCTACACTAATCTGACAGTTGACCATAAACAACTATTTGGCGGGATCTGAGTGGGAATGTTGGTATTCAATATTACGGTTCCAAATGCCCTGATTCTGTAGTCTTATTTGAGATACCAAAGGAGGAATAGATATTTGGTCACTTAGATCTTCCATCGGCAAAAAGCCAAGCCCGTTACAAATACGCAATCACGTCTGGTCAGAATGAGGTCGTTAAAATTATCTCCGAAATTAATAAACTGTCATAGGAAATCAAGGTAACTTGTAATCAATATCACTATCAATCATTTAAATGCTGAACATAATAAATATATATTTTAACAATATTGAAGCTTTATTTATGTCTTTACTTTCATACCTGTATGATTATGAGATATATTTGGTGCAGTTGTGGTTGTTCCATTAACAGCATTAAAAGAGTGTCCACTATATAAACAAAAGAAAGGAATTTTTGCTGACTTACTTCATGACATTTTGCATAATAATAACCTGCATATAATTTATGTCAGCAAACCCCTTAATCAATATCATGGCTATGATGGTAATCTTTTGAGGTCTACTGAAAAATCGGAGTTCATATGGAAACCAACTGTGCTCCATTATTTTGACGATTCCCGTCTTCTCTTCGTTTGTGACACCAAATAATACTATTTTTTCTGATTTGTCCTTACAACGAGCAAGATTACGAGTGAAACATATTGAGAACGATTTGCTCAGTCATCGGCAAAACATTCAAAAACCTCTTCTTTTTGGTGAATGCGTTGCTCAATATTTTTATAAAGAGTATTGAAGACTGTTGTTTGTCATATTTTAAAATGTCGAATTTCGTTTTTTACCAATGTTTTGTCGGGCTCTCTTCGACTTGTGCATTTTGATTGTCCCTTCGGTATATTCTGTCTCTTTCTCCAATACAAGTGGTGTTTTCTGGTTTTGTTATGCTTAATTTATAATACTTTTCTTTTATAAAAGTTAGCAAGATAAAAAGGATAGACGGATTACGTTTTAATCATTTTATTTCATTAATCATCTTTCAAATTAAATGAAAAACAAATAAACACTAAAAACATGTGAATTCGCATTCTACATCAACAAGCTCTCGAAGTCTTTTTTCTAGTCTAGTATGGCGTATTAAATTTTTAACCTGGTACATTTGTTGGCTATTATTTGTATTTGTTTCTCTGTTCTATATTTTCTCTCATTTATTTGTATTGTAATCCCGTCATGTAATATTGTCATTTTAATGTTATAATTAACATTGCCATTAAAGCGTGAGGTTTGGTATACCACAAA